>JAHZNE010005391.1:0-14295 GCA_027744055.1 Callyntrura sp. NNG-2020
TTCAAAACAAGGTTAGTTTTTGACATCTTATTAATGTTAGGCTTTGCACTAAACGCATGAGCTAGTTCATATATCGTTAGAAAGCTCGCAAAATTAGTTATTGGTGATGATGACTATGATGTTCCTGATGGGTATGAATGAATTGATTAAAGTGTGCCCATTCGTTTGTTCGTTTAGCATTGCTCAATCCGTCGAAAGCTTTATCTATTTTTTGTTGTCAGTTAATGCTGTTCCTGATGTCTAGGCTAGATTGCTTTTAACAAATTGCTTCCTTTCCAGTGCTCCGGTTTAGAACCTTTATAGAGCACTTGCTTTACACGATTTAGACGAATACAAATAATCTATTACACGAAGAATATTATTAAGCCATATTAATAAAAATGAAAGTTTCTGTCTTATGTGTTCATATACATGATGCAAAATAGTAACATTATCCGTTTTTGAATATTAATACTTACGTCTAAATAAAAAATATTTTGACAAAATATCAAGTTACTTATTATTACTGTACTTGGTTTTTACCGAGGGAAAAGGTTTAGGAAATATTTATTGTCGGAATTGGGAATTTGATTTAAATTTTTCTTCAGGTCAAAAACACAAGACAAAAACTGTTTAACGATGTAATTGTTTCCGTTAAATCTTCAGCAATCCATTATTGGCCTTGAAATTAACTTTGACAGTAATTTTTAAACCGATCTAACAACGCAAACGTGAAAACGAGCTGTAGTTTCAAATATGAATATACAATGAATGCGACACGTGCTTTTTATCCATATTTAATGCTGACAAGGAATCTGAAAACGGCTTCTCCAAACTTGAGACTTGAGACCCTATGATCGTTGTACACTGTTTTAAAAAATGGGGAAAATGAGACAAAAGTCGAAATTCGAAAATGAGACAATGGAGCAAATCGAGATATTTCAGTTTTGCTCGACACCACTCGTCCTGCTAGAATTAGTCTAGTTTTGCATATTATAGGAGTTATGAGTAATACAAGTAAAAAAAATAAACATGAAACTACCCTCGCAAGGGTAACACGCACCTATGCTTAGTTTACACATCGTTCACTCTCACATGAAAAATTTCTTACGTTGACTCCCCCAGCCGTAATCAACTGTGTAAATGATTGAATTTTATTACATAAGATAATATACTATCAATTATTTTTAGTTTTTACAATAATACAATAATGAGAGGTGCCAGATCGTCTATAAGCTCATTTCGACATATAGGTATATTTTATAGTTCGCAAATTTCATTTAAACAAATAGGACTGGGACCGCTACTACAGTAGCATGCAGCATAGCAATAGCACCAGTGTATTTTCTACGGAAGAATTGGTATTAGAAATGTGATGGAATTCTTCTTCGTCCCGCCTGCTTTAATCTAAAGAATGGACAAGACACAACCAACAAAAAAGGACAATATACATATGATATGTGTATGTTTGTGCAAATAGCCCACATGTTTATTTAGCAGATAGCATCGCAAAATAACCATCAGACTACTATATAAACTACCCGAACCCTCACATACGGCTACAAACCACATTTCCTGGCTCGGGTTTCTTAGAACGGGTAAGCGCATTCTAGTAGCGTCGACAATGTACATTTAAGTCAATGAAAGTAAGAGACGAATAAGATGGAGATGGATGACTTTTGGAGAATGCTGACTTGGACATTTTTCTCGATTCCTCTATTTAAACAGTGTTTCTTGTTATACATAGCCTCGTTACGATCCTTGTTTGGAAGGAATGGCGAAAAAATATATTCACGTATTCTCCGTCGCGTCATTGGCAGAAAAACAATAAGAAAAGTAGGCAATTGTAATGGTTTCAGTTGTACAAGCAGCAGCGAGAAAAAGATGTGCAAGTTAGAGGTTACGGAGCATCTACCTTGAGTTTTGCCACCACACAAATTCAGTCGATCCACAGGGACTTTCCTATGCTCAATTGACTTAGTTCGTGTTTCAACTTGATCGGTTCGGTGACCGATTTCCGTTTTTCCTGTACAACAAACACGGAAACGAGAGGAGAACCGCTGTGTGTGGAGAGTGGAGAAACAGAAACAAAAAAATGAAAAGTCAATCACAATGAAGGCATGTAAAACCGCCTGCAAACAACGTTGTTGGGTATACTGATGAGTTGTTCATTTCACAACCGACCCGGCAAAACCTCACGTATAACATTGCTATTTACTCGTTCTTTGGTTTACCTGACAGGTCAGTCATGCGGTGTTCGTCCACCACCAGGAGCTTAGTCAAGTATGTGCGTACAATGTCAAACGGGGGAAAATAAAATGATCCTGCTTAGCTGAATAGCGAGGCCAAACAGGAAAAAGAGAGAAGAGGTAAAGGGAAAGTCAACAACAGAAACGAAATCAACTCATGTTGGTGTTTCTTGTGGGATCCTATTTAAATCGGAGAGAGAAGCTTGTGTGTTTATTGTGTATACCATTTTGTTTGTTACTTTATTATATTCCTGTTTGTTTTTGTGGGAGCAGGGTTTCCCGTTTCAGGAAGGAGAGAGAGAGAGAGTATAGTAGCACTCCCGCTTTTCAGATTATCTTAGCCACAGCGAGTATTTAGTTTCGTTTTTTATTTACTGATTCAATTGAGTAAATTGATAAATAAGGCTTTCATCCACTAAGAAGACTGTATGTATAAAAAATGCTAGCCTACGCTTTGCGTTCAGAGGTTTCCCGCTCGCAGGTTCAGTTGGAGCAGGAATCTGAGAGGAGAAAAAACATTCTTTGAATACCAAACAAGTAGGGAGGAGGAGGAGAAGAGAGTTGAAAATGAATTAAATGAGAGAAAGGGGAAGAGAAACGAATGAGTAAGCAAGTTTGTTACGGCCAACTAGGCTAAGCTTTGTAAAAAGGAAGGAGAAGGTAAAATGCCAAAAGATGTGAATGCACTTTTTTTCCTGTGGTGGTTGTAGGAGACCACTTTCCCTGGCGTTCCATTACAGCCTTCACTACACCCCAGCCATTCCACTTGTCGTGATAGTGCCGTAATAGCTTACAGAGTTTCGCTTTTTCTGCAAAATGTGCGATTCAGGAAATCCAGAGGATATGGATGATTGGATAGCATCATGAAGGGATTGCTCTTAATTGCACTTGAGATGGGATTGTAGGGGGAAGGCTGGATAAGCATATTATTACAGCTTTCAGCCTTGGACGTTCTCGCTTTCTTTTGGAAATCGAAGGACACCATAATATTTAATAAGAAAGAGAGGGTGGTTGCATGAGACAAAAATACTTTGAGACTTGCGGTATGAGAAGGGCAAAGGATTACAGTATAAGACGATCGAGGCGTAACTGGTTACATGGCATTGATTTGAACTGTTTTCCTCTGCGAAAGAAGAATATCTAATCGTGTGGGAAGGCCAAATGTGCATCACATGTGTAATCCGAGAAAGCAAAATACACTTTTTTCTTTACAGCGATTCCGTATAGCAATTTAGTAAATGCAATAAGTTGGTTTGGTAGTAACACTCAACACTACTTACCTTGTACTTTATTTTGCTCAGTGTATCAAACTCGTTGTCGAGTGTGTCAATACAGTAATTCCGTATAGCAATTTAGTAAATGCAATAAGTTGGTTTGGTAGTAACACTCAACACTACTTACCTTGTACTTTATTTTGCTCAGTGTATCAAACTCGTTGTCGAGTGTGTCAGAGGGTACCGGACTATCTACGCATTGAAGACAATTCCCCATTTATTATAGTCAATAGTGTTCGTTGTTCCATTCAATATCTCTCCAAATTTTAAGAACGGTTCCGTAAACATTGTACTTTCTTGAAGCTCGTCCAAATAATACAAATGTTTGAGATGAAATACTAAGAGGTACACATGCTTTGATAAAAATAACGAGTCTTATCATCTCTCTGGGGAGAATTTCGGGTCAGAAATTGTAATGACATACAATGCTGGAGCGCCACATCTATATTATCCATTTCAGTTTTCAATTCGTGCATTCTCTGTTCATAACTTTCGCAAATTTTAGCAGCAATAAATGTCCAAGATATTGCCAAAGCTAATGGATGGCTCCATATTTTCGAATTACCTATGGACATCAAAATCATTGATTTTCATACTAGGATGCGCCAACCTCTTAGTGTTACAAACGGCCAGTGCAGAGTGCTATTATATTGGCTTTTGGAATTCCCCATTTTCCTCTCCGACGACGTCTATCTTTTGTGGGGTTGACCACAAATTAAATTGGTGAGTGTAGCCCGATACGATAACCTCTTTTTCTCTCTGTGTTGATAGCCTCCTATCAGCATTACATGGAAAATGGATTAGAAATCTGGCAACGGCCCGGTTCCATTCAACTTGGACATTTTTATCTAAAGAGGGCTTTTAGCACTGTTCTTCTCTCCAATCTCTCCCAGTTCACAGTCCACACCACCACCCACGCCGCCGTGCCGCAAATGTAAATACTTACAAAAACTTAAATGCACAAAGTAAAGATTGCACTAGCCAGGGAAGCTCGCATTAATTGCCATTTCACTACCGCTTCCACTTGAACTACCAACATATAAAATCTGCGATAATCAAGCTAATAATTATTTATAGCTATGAATGCAAAACAAGCCTTTACACGCATTTTGTTCCCGTGTAATTTTAAGTGGATGCTTATTATTATTCCACTGCTCTTGTAATTTTCTAACTTTTGATAAATGGGTGCTAGCACATGCCACCCCACTTTCTCCGCAGTGGGTGCACTTAACAATTTTCTTTTCTTATGAAATCCCGTTCACTGCAACGCAACGGTATTATTATTTTTGTTATTATTCCGCCGCCCTCCGTTCTCACAGCCTTAGTGGTTGTAATATTTAAGTAGGTACATATATTTAAATCATATCTTTATTACCCCAAGCTCTACATTAGATTACTCGAAGAAACACCAACCGGACGAAAACCACATCCACAATATACGTACTCATTTAACTCTACCTCCCCTGACGCATCTTCTCGTCCCGGGGTGAATATACACGTTATAGCACAGCAGCAACGACCATGCTTGTGCATGATTATCATCCACATCCTCACCACCACAGAGCCATCATAAAGCGTACAGCAAAAGTGGAGAAACAGGCGAGAACGAAATGAAACAGGCGGAGAAAATTTTATGATTTACCGCATCCACTTTTCACTTCACACACCAACTAAACTATTGCAGCGGCTTGCCGCTTTCCCCGTCATCCTCGCAGCCTGCGAGCATGTTGTATACACCAACTTCTTTCTTATATTCTGGTGTAAATGCTCCGTATATTATGTATACATTACTTATGTGTGGGTGAAGAATATTTCAAGTGATCATGAAAGCCAGACAACATAATATAAGATTGGAAGCTGTACACAGGCGAGCGGTGAGAATGGATAGCTTGCCTTTATTTCTATGTACATAAACCACCACATATCTCTGAAAAGAACACGAGTTTTACACATTTTCTCGTGATACCAAACTCGTGGAAAACTCGTGGAGAACTCCAGATCTGGTTGTTCGGGTATGACTATAAAGCACTCTTTCTCCGACCAAGTGTTTTGCATACGCATACGGACGAAAAAATGTGAACGTTATAAACGGTTCGTGGTGAATTATTACGTTTTGAAATATTTTACAGTTTACACCCGTTTTAGCATTGCTCTCTTCTACGGTGGAGCATGCCTCGTTTCCTGCCTGAAGCGAGGTGGACCTGAAAATTTTCCACACTCTTGTGCCGAGTAGTTTGAAGAAGAGACGGGAGATTATACGAATTACATGGTGTGATGAGTATGATTATTATTGTGTGAATGGGAACCCCCCTCAACAAGACCACCAGCATAGCAGCAGCACCATTACAGTGGCAGTCAGTCAGTCTTATGGTAAGCTGTTAGTAGTTGTAATGAAATGAGCCAGAGAATCTGGAAAGCGATGTTGTATAACTTTTATTTTCTCCAATTCAAAGACATGCACGCATTTTGTCAGCTTTGAGCTCCAGTCTGCATTATAATAACTTTCACTTATAATGTGTATGTATCAACGTCAACTACTACACCACCAGCAGATTTGTAAGATGGAAAATGTAAATATCTAATAATAAAAATGGTTTCTGGGGGCGGCAATAAAAACCTCTCACCGTGTGATGAAATCAGTTGATCTTGCTCTCGCCTACTGGCGGATTTGGTGTCGCACACAGGAATGAAAGAAATTTCTTTAAATCAAACGATGAAATCTATTGTTCTTGTAGAAAACGCTTTAATAAAACTTACCACACATATAATAAAATGAACATCATATAATAAGTAATCAATTATACACACTCATGTACAACTATTCTGTTAAAAGTTCTCTTGTAAACGGTAGAAAACAACGGGCATTATAGAATAAAAGAAACTTGTACAAAAATCACTCATACATTTCATAGTATAACACAAGTATACGATACTTACATATAAAGTTACAAAAATATAAAGTAGGAGACCATACAAAAACAATTATAGTAAATTAGTGTAATGTTTCTGCTGCCATTCTGAGGGGAATAATGGGAAACAAAAATTGCAGAGAGGAGTATAACATAAAAAAATATAGGAACATAAAGCAATACGAGAAGAGAAAACAGACAAAATCAGGAGAGAGGTTGCAAGATAAAAATGTAAGATTGGCTATAAAAAAATCTCAGCAAGGAAACGGGAGTCGCGAGACAGAGTAGTAAAGTGTATCCGTACCGTGCACTCCTTAGAAATTTTAACACTTCATGGGAGGAAAAATTGGAAAAGAATTCATTTCTAGGAGCGGTAGTGTTCTTCATTCGTTACTTGTACACCAATCTGGCATTCCAACGGCAGCAGCGGTACGGAAGGTTTAGGAAGATAACATAAATTTTGTGTGAGACAATTAAAGATAGAAATCTCTATTGCGGGAGTAGCTCCAAGAAGATGAGTCTACAAACTTGAATCTATTCGGGTGTGGGTATATATATCTATATCTCTTAAGTAATATTATCCAACAAGGGGAACGTTCATAAAAAGATTCTCATCGACAGTGAGACAGCATAGCACGCAAAAAAGGCACAAGATTTTTGTTGTAATAAAAAGTTAGGCACGATAACATGACATATTATTATTACACTGCACTCGATATAATCGTTGTCGTCGTAAGTAATGTCGTCAACTAACGCGACGTGGACTCGCAAACTTCATCCATTTAAAATTATTAATTGCATCGCTTGTTTGTATGTAGGTAATATACGCGAAGTAGTTTGTTGTAATAAAATATCGTATATGTAATCTTAATTACTGTAATTAATTTAATTAAACGTTAATAATTGGTTTAATGGACGTCTACGCGTTTTTTTGCTCCGGTGAACTACTGGGAATTCCTCCTGCAGTAGGACTAGCTTGGCCACCGAGTCCACCTGGGTAGGCTCCACCAGAAAGGTATGACTGTGCTCCGCCTGGAGCCCCTTGTGCACCACCAGCTTGTGTAAATCTACCGGATTGTATGGGGAATCCTTGTGGTCCTCCGGCTCCTCCGGGGAATCCGCCAAAATTTTGTACTGTGGATCCAGGACCGCCTGATTCGGGAAACTGACCTTGTTGAATGGGGAAACCTGCTCCTGGCGCACCAGCACTGACGGGGAATCCTTGGGGATTACCTTGTTGGAATCCTTGTTGGGGATATCCTTGTACTCCTCCGAAAGGGTTAAAGTCATAAGGGAACCCGTCGCTTTGAATGGGGGATCCTCCGGAGGCGCCACGTTGACCAGCAGCGCTTTGGGGTGTGGAAGCGAACTGTTGAGGAAATCCTTGGAAGCCACCTTGACCTTCAAATCCTTGGGGGAAGCCCTGTGGGAAACCTTGCTCAGCACCTTGAGGGAATCCTCCAAAGGATTGTTGGGGATTGTACTGGGGTATACCTCCTTGAAGTCCAACTGGTCCTTGTTGAGGTCCTGGAAATCTACCTCCTCCTCCTCCTAATTGTCCTTGGGCTCCGAGTTGAAGAATTACTTGTGGGGATGGAGCTGGGGATCCACGATGTGGGGCTCCACCAGATTGAATTCCTCCTTGGTTGAAGCTTGGTGATGGTCTGAAACTTTGAGGAGATGCCCCGGAAGAACCAGATCGGGGAGGGACTTTTCCGTCCTTTGGTGGTTCATCGGGATAACCATCCTTTTTATATAAATAATGACACAATCACAATCAAAACAACCCAATCAATACTTATTTGTGCAAAAATATACAATTTTACACTTACCTGATCTAAATCTTCGCTGTATCCATCTAATTCAACACTTGGAACGTACTGCTCATCAACAGGGATTTCACTACTTCCACTTTGCCCCTTTCCTGAACTTTGTTTTGTATTGAATCCTCCAAATCCTCCAAAGTTTTGAATGGATTGAGTTGGTCCTTGTCCTTGAGACTGTGGAGAGGCGCCTGCTTGAGGAGCTCCAATACTAGAGAAATCTTGAGGTGCTTGTCTTCTGAATCCTTGAGGGGGTGGTCCTTGTGTGAATCCTTGAGGTGCTGGTCCTTGTACGAATCCTTGAGGCGCGCCAAATTGGGGGGATCCGATAAATGGGCCACTAGGACCACTATATTGTTGAGGAGCTCCAGCACCTGGGAAACCTTGAGAACCTCCAGCACCGCCGTACTGTTGTGGAGAGGCAGGACTATAGGCACCAGGGTATTGTTGGGCGTAAGCTCCAGGAAGAGGGCGTCCAGCAGCACTTATACCAGCTCCTTGTTGAGGAGCTCCAGCGGCAGGAAATCTTCCTCTAGCCCCAGCAGCAGATCCACCAGCAGGTGTTACAGAGGAGCGGAAATATTGATTGTTCAAGGGGTCTTCCTGTCCGGCAGTGCTTTGGCGACTGGAAAATCCGTTGGCATCATTTTCAAAGGATTCGCTAAAGTCATCATCAGAAGTTGGGGGAGCACGAGCAACATTGCCAGAACTGGTCTGGGCGGCAGGGGCTTGGTCAAAGGCATGACCACGAGCACCAGCATGGTATGGAGTTGGAGGAGCAGAATACTGAGCGGGACGAGAAGCCAAAGGTTGAGGTTGCGAGTAGTAAGAAGGAGATTGTTGAGCTTGAGGACGGGCAGATAGGGGCAAAGAACGAGATCCAGGGCCAGCAGGGCGGGGTCTTTTGAAATCACCTCCCTCTTCCTCGGATTCAGTAGTTTCAGCATCACCTTCAGGTTCATCAGACTTTTCTCCAGCGGTGTACTCTGTGACTTTAAGTTGGCCATTGCCATCAATAAAGCCGTACTTTCCCTTCACAATGCCATCCTTCGTACGAGTTTCGACACTGTTTAATATATATCGACCTTTGGTTAGATGAGGTGTATGCAGTACCAAGTAAAAATATGAACATAAAATTAACTATACTACAAACCTTCATGATTTTAGCGAATTTGGCCTTTTCTTCAGGGGCTGGGGTGGTGTTTGGCTGTTGTTGTTGGTATTGCTCTTCTTGTGAACCCTGGTAGTAACTTGGCCGGAAGGGGGTGTCCTTTTCTTGGTCTCTGTACAAGGAGTTGTATGGATACTGAGCGGATACGGCACCGACAATGCAGATTCCGACTGCCTACAATAAAAAATTTCCTTTCAATTTTTCCACCAAACAATCCCGTGTTATCTTTCATTTTTTGATTAGAGATGTTTCAACACATTATTTGAAATTGCAAGAGTAGACCATTGATTTCTAATACAGACTTTTAGATTTGTGAAAGCCATCGTATATCTTTTTCTTTATCAAAATCGTTAAATCGTTATCGACTACTTAAATTCCTTCATGTGCGTACTGTAACATTTCTATAAAGCATTTCTCTCCTTTCTTCAAAAAAAAGTTAACAATAAAAAAAATTCATTCTTCATTTTATTTAACTATCTACTTTCCAAAGTCGCAGAGAATGGTAAATCTTGTCGATTCACCTTCTAGCATTTGAGCCAGAAATTGATGAAATCCGCCAAGGCGGAACGTATATTTTATTTTTAGGTCACTACCATCAGCACCCGTTTCATCTTGGCATAATTTAAACTTGTATTTACAAATACACTTACAATTCCTCACTTATTGTGACCTCGACCCGAAATATTTATTTTCCCAGTTTTATCTGTTTTCAATATTCAGCTTAATGCCAACGGTAGAAAGTTTTTGGATTATCATTTACTTTAGCTTTTGGTTTAAACCAATAGTACAAGTTAAATTATGCAGTAAAACCGTTTTGCAAAAAAAAAAATAATGAAAATAATTTTGCCGTTCCAAAGTTATAGACCCTTTGTGATTTAATGAGATTGTGCAAGTCTGTTGCTGTCAATTTAACCAGCCATAACAACCGCCGTCTTCCAGAGCATCTTATTTTAACCTTTAAGAATTGTCCATGTACAATTCACAATGTAATACTTTCCACAGCACATCTTTACATCCATAAAATCAGCAGTTATGCAATCAACGGTGTCAACGATGTACTTAATAAATACACAATGCAACTGTTTTTTTAATGTTCTTCTCAAAATGAAAGCAAATGCACTACAATACATGTAATTATCATTGCTATGTTATGCTGTGCATGACATGCTTTACAGTTATATAGGACTTGCTACCAGATTTTTCAAATCTTTGTTAGATAAGTCAATGGATAAAACTTTGTTTACACAAATGGAGTACATTTGTTAAATTGAGTTCGTACAGTAGTTAACAAATGTTTTTATAGTTGACATACATATATAGGCGTATCAAGCGGGAACATCAATAATGTTCCCAATGTAAAGATACGGAGTATCATTTGGTGTCAGTTTACTTGCAAGAGTTGTGTCATTTCTATATAGGTACTATAAGTGAGAGCACATTCATTACAGTGACTGTAAATGAAATATGTACCTTTACTGTGGCATAGCCGCCTTTATAAGTGTTCGTATATACTTTTATCTGCCCCCGCTATATTCCCTTAAATTGATCCTCCGATATCTTATTTTTGGTTATTCAAGTAAACTCAAGTAAGAAGAACGACAATTTTCTCATGTAAATCCGCAACTACAGAACGATTTCTGGCTGAGCAATTCAGCTTGTCCCAGAACGGTTTTTCTTTCTTCAAAAACCAATTCAGAGTATACACGAACACAGAAAAGAATAGGTTCTATTTTATTTTTCTACTTGACTATTACTCACTTCTTGGTGGTACTCCATCGCTGCTCTGTCCTTTTCCTTCTCAAATTTGTTCTACTTTTCTGTACAATTCAAAACGAACAGTCATCTTATTGGAGAACAGTAACTTTTTTTTTCTTGGTACACCACCAGAACAGTGTAGCATCCCTATCTACAAAAGTATCTTTGCTCAAGCCAACGAAGAGATAGAGAGAGCCGAAGAAATTTTTTGAGTACCGATAAAAATGCAAATACTATCGCCAAGCGAAGAAAAATAAGGCAATTGAAATGACACTAAAGGCTGCTGCTTTTTCTCGAACCTACTATGCATATTCCTTCTTGTGACTAACTATACATACTTTGCAAAGCATTAAAGTAAAGTGCATCCACATCCAGCACTTTTCCTTTTCCTCTTCTTTTTTTACTTTTTTTGTGGTGTAGTTAGCCAAGAAGCTCATGTCAGGCGAAAAAAGCCAATGGTTTAGTGCAATAGTCCCATATTATTATTCCGTTGCTATAAAATAGAAAACTACTGACTTACACACACATCCACCCACCACAATATAAAAACTGCCTCCACTCTTTTTTTACTCTGAGCCGCTCAAATATTTCTTTTTATGCATTATTATCTACTACTCTCGTCCAGATCACATCACATCTCCCTCCTCTCATTCTCTTCCAACAATTTTTATCCAAAAAGAATAAAACAAGATGAACAGCGCTACTCCTTTAGGTATTTTAGGTATTACGTGTACATATATATACACTTAGACCTGGATATTATGACGAAAAAACTACCCCATATATAGTTTTAAGAACTACTAAGAAATAAAAAACGGAACAACGTTTGCGTTGGAATAAAAGTAAAACAAAAACTTTTTTTTCGACTTGACTCTGTATATAACTACTTCCAAATATAGAACGTCTTCTTTTTTATAGGGACAAAGCGGATAGCGAGCCAGAGAGAGAGAGAGACTCATTCACATACGGATAAAAATGGGAGGCTGCCATGCCATGTAAGCAGATGGAAAGATGTATTACACAACGCCATTCAATTCCCTAATGTCCTCTTTTTCCAAAGACAATTCACGACAAGAGAGGGAAGAGAAGATAGAGGGAGGGAGAGAGAGAGGAGACAATTGTGTGTCTTGGTCTTGGTTCACTTCCCTCGCCTCTCTGTGTCATTTAGTACCAATAGAGCCAGTAGTGCCAGTACCACTCAGTATGAACCAAGTAGTACCTCACCAAAGCGGTACATTATACCCTCATATTTGTAGGTATGTATGTTCGCCTTTTACTTTTTTATTGTCTTTTTTTACTTCTTGGCGCTTTTTGAGAATTTTTTTTTTGCTGTCTACAAACTACTCTCAATTAAATTTAAATTGGTAACTGAGTACTTGTATGTTAAGGGAACTTGGAAGCCTTTTCATTTTGTCTTCGTTTCTCATCGAGGCATTTGCCTTGTCGTCGTCTGGTTAGTCACTCACTTTAAGTTCGGTACTTAAAAAAAGCTAGAAAGTGCTGACACGCTTCTGATAACATGGAAAGTAAGCTAGGAGGCACACTAATACAATGATGACAAGTGAGAAAAATGAGATTTTTTTAGAATCCAAGCAATAGACAATCATAAACCTACATTTAAAAAACAAAACGTCTATAAACATGTATCCCATGTCATGTTCTATGTAAATGCCTTCCTGAGACTGGGACTACAAAAGAGTCTCTAAGAATGATTTACTGTTCACCCTTTTCCTTTTCATTATGTATGTTCAATTAAAATGTTTTCATCATTAAAAGCTCTTTTTTTTCTTAGGGTTTCAAAATGAATTTTGTTTGTAGTCTAAAAACCCTTCTTTGGCATTATGCAAAGTTGTTTCTGTTACGTTACCTCAATTTCTACTAAGCAAATAAAGAGCCGCTTTGAATGCTCTCTGGCACTACTGTGATTGCGTTGCACTGACCAACAGCCTTGAAAACACGCGTGGTGAAAAACACGACATAAAAGTAAAATTCGTGCCCTGTACTTATCGTTCTTTTGGCGTATTAGCGTAATTTATTTTTTAGGCAATTCGCTTATTTAACGTTTTCAAGATGCTAAAAGGTTCAAAAGCTCGTTTATAGACTACGTCTCCCTCTCGCCTCCTTTTTTGTTGTTTGTCTTGTCTCCTCTAATCAAATTTAAAATGACATTGCATCAGCGCGACAGCAATTGACCAAATTTTGTTTTTTTTTCGCTAGTAACAAAAAAAACTACCCAACCGTACAGAAGGCGCAAAAAATATCGAAAAACTGCACCTGCTGTTTTAATATATATCCATGCCACGATCCCATTATATGTCTGCCGTTAATTTGATCATTTAATATTTATTTATGCAATGAGACATATCGTCCACTCCAAATTGAGAAATCGAATCATTACAGTAGTAGTAAAAGTGCATCATAGTAATAAATATAATTATGTAGGTGTATTTTAGCTCATCTTCTCCTGCGCATCTTGATGTTCTGTCGCCCTCTCACTACATCGTATTTGCTTAAAGTGAGAAGATGAACTTGTTCTCCTTCTTATCGGTCATTCAAAGCGAAACAGAAGACAGAAGAAAACCCCACAACGCCAATTAGTGTGATATCTCTCTCTAGGCAATATGAAATGAAGATGTTGATCCTAACAAGTGCACAATTTTGCTGCAATGCTGCATTCGCACTAACAGTTTTCTTGTAGTGTGCTCGTAATTGAACAGGTGGTGTGTGTACAACGGTGACATTCGAGACTTCATAAAGTATTTTCTACACGTACACACTGGCTGCAGCTGCTTAAGCAATAATCTAAATGCAGGGGACACGACGTTGCTCTTACAAATAGCAATCAACAATCTACATGAATAAAATAAAAACTTGCAGAATTAAAATTCACCTTGTTCATAATAACGATATTATTAAAATTACTGGTAAGCAATCATTTAGTAGGGATGTGAGGCTGGGGTTAAGGTGCACCCTTGACGAGAGACTTGTACACAGGCTTGGCCTATCGATACATAGTGTACCCCTTGTTTAATTAGAGACACAGCAACATGTTTGCACGTCATAATCAAGCTCATCATTTCGAGTCCAGTTGTTTTCTGACTTGTTACTCATCTTCGCTTTTTTACTCATCTTCTC
>JAHZNE010005392.1:0-80853 GCA_027744055.1 Callyntrura sp. NNG-2020
CCCGATCTGCAAACTATTATCAATTATACGTAAAAAATGCGCCTCAACTCTTCATAGTTCCCATTGCATGCATAATATGCGCAGAAACCGTACTGAACGAAAACTAAAAATATTTCATATATCACAAATGCGCAATATCAGCATGGGCAAATAGATGTATTTCTATACTTATATACATGCGTATATTAAACGCATTTTTCATGTTTCATGTTGCACCTTGCAAAGCTTGCATGATCTAACTATGCAATCATCGACTTTTTTACATGTTTTATACGCGGAAAAATAGTAATATTACATTACAAATGTTCATATGTAAGCTTTCTCCTACAATTCTTTCAAATTTTTTGCATTTTAAGTTTATTACTAATATATAAAAATACAAGTAAATATGGCAAAACCATATTGCATAGTAGAATTTCACGAAAATTCAAATGGGTCGAAGCCAGTTGAAATTGTTCCACTGCCGTGGATTGACGCGGAAAGTAAGTTCGTTTACTGGCCTCCAAAAAGTGGAGCAAATTTAAAAGCAGCTGTAAAGAAAGCGACTCAACCACCTCAAAAAAGCTGGACCATTCATCAATTCACAAGAATTTTGGGTTCATTTTGTAAGTGCCTACATTTAGTACTGTGTTTGTTTAGAATTAGTTCAACTACTTCCTCTGAAAATTAATGTACTAAATAAAATAATTGTTTACACAGCAAGCTACCAAGAGGCTACATTAAAATTAAAGAAGTCAGAAGACACATCAAATCTAGAAAGCGAACCGGACCGATTTTCTGGACCTGGATTGAAGAAGCGGCGATTGAGTCAGCACCCAAAATCAAATCATGTGTCGTCTAGTGATGAGTCTGACACTTCTCTCCTTTCTAACAGCGGAACTGTTTTGGCCCCTTCGTTTCCATCATTGTCAATTCTAAAAGAAGTTCAAGGTATATGCGGTGTTTTTGGTGATATTCAAAAGCTAGTATCAGCAAGGTTATTACACATTTTTTAAATATAATTTTAAAGATTTGCCCCGTCCGAGTAGTCAGTCTACAAGTCAGTTTGTCCCTGTAACGACGGCTGCTGCTTCACCTTGTTTGGAACTACCGCAAGACTCTGAAGAAACCTTTCCATCAATTGTGGATCAACCACTGACGGAGTTTGAACTGGCGGCACCGTCACTGACATTAGCCAGTAGTGAAGACATCGCCGATTTAAAGAGATTTACAACTGGTAGACATTTTATAATCAGGCATCATAAATATAATTTTGTACTGTTGTTGTAACATTTCTACTGACTTTACAGAATTTGCAACAAAGGTTTTGAAAGCCCTTGAGACAATACAAGAAGAAATCAAAGAGATTAAAGCCTATCTGGTGACGACCCGTCCTGCCGGAACAACGTCCAATTTTGATTTTTCTAAAATACCTCTCTTACCGCTAAACACTAGGGACAATGTCACTGCGCTGGAAGTTTGGCTATCGACCGAGGCAAATTCAACGTTATTGGTATGTGGTTTTTCGTTTCCGCTCTAACATACAGTAAAGTTTACTGGCAAAGTAATGCACTTGTTGTATTTAGATTGAATACTTGGGACTGCTTGGTGGGGACACTGCCGAAAAGTCTAGCAGAAGGATTTTGAAAAAGGTTATTGCAAAAACCATTACGGAGTGAAATAAATTTCACTGGGAAAGGTGGCAAGTTGGCATTTCAAAACCTTCAATTGTATGAGTGCCTTAAAGGTACAGATATTTCGATTTTTATCTTTAATGTTTAATTTAAATTCTGTTCAGCATTATAAGTTATTATAACTGAACCTATTAAGGCTCCGTACGGATATCAATTAACCAAGCTAAGGAAAAGGATATACAAACATCGGTAATAAATTGGTTCCGGAATGGAAAGAAAAATGGCTGATTTCAAAACACCATCACCCCGCACCACCAGAAGACGAATAGCTAAACGAGTACAGATTCATATGGAACAGCTCAATCGTCCTACATTATCCACCGCTGCGATTCAACACTCAAATAATTTACAAAGTTCTAGTTCTAGTAGCAATAGTGATAGCGAAGTCATAGACAAAATAGAATATCTAGATTTTCCATACTTCGTAAATTCTTCAACTGAAGAATCTTGCGAAGAAATAGAACCAACGGTAACGGAATTTAAAACTGATTTATTGCATTGGGCATTAAAATATAACATTCCAACTACAGCTTGCAGTGATTTATTAAAACTTTTACAACAATTTCAAAAGTTTAAAATTTTACCTAAAGACGCAAGAACGCTTTTTAAATCCCAGAAAAAAGACATATCTATCAAAGACATAGATGATGGAAAGTTTTGTTACTTTGGAATTGCGAATATTTTACAGAAAAATTTAAAGTTACTCTCACCTGTACAATTAGAAAATACTGACATTTTAGAGTTAGAACTCAGTATTGATGGTCTACCAATTAGCAAGAGTACGCGAGCTCAGCTATGGCCAATACAATGTTCAATAATTAATTTTCATCAAGATTTGAAACCGTTTGTTGTAGGTATTTACTATGGGGATAGTAAACCTACCAGTGTGAGCGAATATTTTGAAGAAACAGTAAATGAAATAATTACGTTAAAGCGAACAGGTTTATTGATCGATTCAAAACTTTTTTCGATTTCCTGTTTAAGAATTATTGCAGATGCACCTGCGAGATCGTTTGTGAAGCAGTGTAAAATTCACAATTCTTATCATGGTTGTGAGAAATGTACAACAAGAGGGGAATACGCAGGTCGCGTTATTTTTATAGAAACAAACTCTACACCTAGAACGGATGAATCATTTGCACAACAATTAGATCGTCAACACCACATGGGAAAAAGTCCATTCGTTGATATGGGGTTAGGTCTTGTTTCTGGCGTACCACTAGACTATATGCATCTTGTTTGTTTAGGTGTTACAAGAAAGCTTTTAAGAGCATGGGTCAAGGGACCAATGCCTTATAAATTACCTGCCAGAGACGTATCAATAATTAGTTCAAATTTATGTGATATTTCTCATACATGCCCAAAAGATTTTAATAGGCGGCCCCGGTCGTTAAATCTTGAACCTAAAGTATATAAACATTTCATGCTACTTAGCGTTGCAGTGAACGTTTTGATATCGCCAAACGGAACTACAATGGAATGGAACACATTCGCACGTTCTCTGCTTTTGGAGTTTGTTCAGTTGATACCCACAGTTTATTGTAAAGAGTTTCTTGTATACAATGTACATAGTTTAATTCATATTTGTGATGATGTAATGAGGCACGGTCCTTTGGATTCTATCAGTGCTTTTAGATATGAAAATAATATGCAGAATATAAAACGAATGCTTCGAGCCAAGTTTCGACCGTTTGAGCAGGTTGTTAATAGAATTTGTGAATTAGATCAAAAATTTGTTGATTAGAGATATTCCTAAAGAGATCAAAACTACATGTGGAAATAATTGTTATTTACTACAAAATGGTAAGATAATTCTTGTTGTTAATGTAGACGGCGATAATCTGTACTGTAGACGATTTCTTAATCAAAATTGTTTTTTTGAAAAACCATGTAAAAGCAGTAAGCTTTACATATTTTTACTATCCGGACTGTCAGATATTATCGTAGTGAATGTTAGTGAAATTAGTTTAAAATGCTGGCTTCTCCCGTGTAAATCGAAGTTTGTAAGCATTCCATTAGTTAATTGGAAAATGAAATAAATACTTCTGATTGCGTTGGTACAAAAATTTAATTGCTGATTATGCGTGTATAATTCGTTATTTCTCTGTCAAAAATACTCCTACTAAGCGTATAATACAAGCATATTTGTAGTTGTTATTTGCAAAAAAATTGTCTATTACTCGCATCTATATCATAATTATATACGTAGCATTACTGCATATTGTTGTACTAATATGCGGATTTTGTGCTAAATTTATGCATTGTCGATTATACGCATATTCACATAGTATAAAATGCGAATTCAAGGCGGACACTTGCTGCACAAAATATGCAGTATCAAATATGCGCATTTTCAACCTTAGTTTGCAGATCGGGACGTCAAACAAGCCTGGGATTTTTACAATCAAAAGTTTCCCCCTTCCCCCTCAGTTTCCCTCAACAAAGACAAAAGACGATGCAAAAACATACGAGTTAACATTGACGACTGTTTTGTCGCTTTGACGTTAGCTTCATTATTGATTTCCCCATATTTCTGCTTAGCGTACCATTGATGCCCTGAAATATAACAACTGCGGAGTTAATAACGCTATTGTGTTACTTATTGAATGATGGATACTTATTTACTGAATTTATTAACTACCTATACATATATATGTAATATGGGCTGTATGAACAACACCAGCACAATAAATAAGCATTATTAGAAGAAAGATCACGGTTGAATGATCAGCATTGTTCAGTGACAAAATGCTATAAATCATTGTGACTTTTCACAGCGTCGAAATCATTTTCCCCTTGATCCTTCTAGCTAAACACCACACGCACAAAACATACTACGCGATATACAGAAAGGTACACTTTACGAAGAAACACCGAACAAGGGAAAAATGTTCCGTTCTAACGTGTTATGTAAACCGTAAAAAATGAAGAGCATTATTGACTTTAGTGAACAAAGTGTAGTTAAGTTAATGTTGTAGAGAAAAACTGTTCAGTAGTAGTTTGTCGGCACAAAACGATATTATGAATGATGAAGTGAAAGATGAATGTGTGTGTATATGGACCCATAGCTTTTCTTTTCACAGTGTGTTTTTTTTGTGACGGTGTGTATACGAAGCAAGAATATACATTGGACGACCACAAAAAGACCAGGGAGTATTTTTTTACGTTTTCGATAACTTGACCAGTATTCTTACGAGTACGCATAAAAATGGCGTTATTCTTCCCTTTTTCTTCTTTTTCGTTCACGGCTGCATTGTGAAGGGAAAAAAGTTTTCATGAATGAATATAATAGGTTGTATTAAGTGAACATAATTTGCAGTTATCATGGGAGTAAATGTAAGTAACCGTCGCAACTGTGACTGCGGCGTACGGTCTATCATGTAATCTTACAGTAACGTTAACTCAAGCATTATCCAAATCGAAAAAAATGAATGTAAGCTATTTGGCTGGATGCCTTCTTAAAAGAAAATCCACTTTGAACGAACAACAGATATTGAAGTTTGTCAAGTACTTAGAAGCTTAAGGTTGTGTGCCCACTCGGGAAAGGGATTAGGAAGGACTAAGGACAAAATATGACACTTTAAAGGGTACTCGTATCAATATCAAAACTTATTCGTGCAGCATGCTCTTTTTTACAAGATGTACGAAATGTGGAGCGTTTCTTTCACTTTGATTAGCATACTATGCGGGGGGAAACAAGAAACTCCTTTTTTTAATTTATAAAATTTTTAACCATGAATGCGCAAACTACAATGCTTAACGGGCCTATTGTGCCGTTTACTTAATAATAATAATGAACACGTCACTGTAACATATATCAACGTGTAGCCTTGCAGCCGTGTGCCTTGTTGTAGAGCATTTCATTGCGTCGTTGTGTAGCAAGCCGTATCTTCCAGATGAGACGTGTGGATAAAATTTCATCGTCACTTCTTTTCACTAAATTCCATCAAGACACTTTATAGAAATGCCCTCACCCTTCTCACTCGTTCTCACACAAAACACGTCGAAATGAAAAGTTGTTGGTGTCATTATTAGCAAATATGAAGGAGTACTCTGGCTTAGAAAATTATATACCCATAAAAGACATTATCCTGATGTACTCCAATTCATTTGTGGCTAATTCAAAGGCACACCAGAAACCAGATTCGCTTCAGTGGTGATAATCTGTGTGTATAGTGATAACAACAGTAAAAGTAAAACCACAATGTTAAAATAGAAAATGAGCGACATTACAGCCACACTTGAATATACGAAGACATCTATATACATCATGTGTCTTTGTATACGCATGCGAGCGATGAAAGATGACTGGGCTTTGATCAAAGATTTTTTTACACTACCTAGTTGCTACTACTTTATTGTTGCTTTATAAACTACACTGTTTTTGAATTATCGGGCTGGACATTTGAGGTTTTTCCTAGATACAATGTGTATGCAAGTCATGGATGGTTGATGATGCTTCAGAAAACAAAGTCAAACATAGTAACGAAGTGGTAGAACCTCAAATGCTTTCTTATTTTTCCTTTTTGAGAGAAGCATGATGATATAAACTGAAATTTATCAGGAGGTTTTGACGTAAACAAAGTGTTTTGCCACTTACGTTTCACTCCAGACCAGACAGACAATGAAAAAGTCAGCGCAGCGTGTACAAAACACACTTATTTAGAGACAGAGTCGCTCAAGTTGCTATATACAACGAAGAAAGACTCAGGCTCCTTCGCTAGCGATATATCCGTGTGTGTGTGCATTTATGTATTATTTATTTGTTTTCTTCATAACCAGGTTGTGTTAGTGTTACTGTGACTGGTTTCCTTTTGACAAATTACAAATGCCATAAGACTTAAAGCTCTCAATAAAACATCAGAATTATCTGACCTGTAGTGTGTGGGTATGAACTATGAACGAGCTGCTGTGTTCCTGTAAGAAATCAAGAACTCACCACGTTGCCACAACAACAACGTATATATACTCTTTCGATGCCAATGTCATGGCACTGCACATATTCCTTTATTTCTCCCGCAGAACCCTATTCTTCTCTGCTGGTGTGCTGGTGTGTGTGTGTGTGTGTGTGTGTGTAGCAACTTGGGAGTTTTTTAAATGAATGAATGTGGAAAATACAAATGGTAAAAAAACAACAAGCTGTAAGTTCATTTGTAGTGCTGCCAGTGGTCAAAATGAATGAAAATGAAAACGTTAAAAGAGGAAGACAATAACTCATTACTCATTAAAGTGATTACTCTTTAGGAGATAGCAAGTGAATAGACTTGTCCTGATACTGCTACCGTCGTCGTGGTTGTTAAGTTGTGTGTATTGAACGATGAAGCGATGATGGTGGGAAGCTGCAAACAACTTAATGAAATATAGGTAGAACTGTGCATGCTTCAATACGCCTTCTCCTCCTAGCCCACGTACACTTCTTTTTTACCTGTACCATTCACCTGTCAGTGTTGAAGCGTTTGGAGATCATCACTTTCATTCAAATGCACGCGTAGTAGGGTTACATGCATTAGTCATTGGCTTATTGTAAGCATTTGTTGTTTTTTCTATAATTGTAATGCAGTTGGGAGACAAAACTATGTTGACATTTCTTTTATTGTGACATGTTCCTCTGTATTTCTTTATGAATCTCTCATTTATCACGCATTTCCCTCATTTTTCACTGTAGCAAAAGGAAAAGTGTTATCGGAGATCTCACCTTCCTTCGGCGTTAACAGAGAAGTTTAAAGTAGAGAAATGCAGTTCCCTACTACAACGTTGTTGTTAGAATGTACGCCGGAGTAAGTTATCAGCAGTGCTCTCTGCTTGCTCATTAAATGATTTTTTAACTCGGTTCGAATGGCTGCGTTTATTAAATATAAATGAAAGATTTACCAAAATAGGGAGTTTTCGAGGTGGCATTTGGCAGCCCTCAATGAGAGGCTGTGATGTTAATTAGCATGAAAGAATGACTTACTTTACAGTTTACAGCTATTCGGTAATACCGTCAACTACGAAAACATTTAGGCATGGACACTGAAAGAAACAGCTCATTATTTAAAACAAAATCCTGATAATTGTGAGAAAAATATTGGTGCTAAAACAATTAAGAAAGCATTTTAACTAGGAGAAGCTCCTTTCCGTTCCCAAAAAGGCCTGGAAGATCTGGTTAATTTACTTCATTCATTAGCAGGAACACAAAGTTATCTTTTGGGCTTGGCTGCTTATTTAAGAAAGGCGAGGGAGGGGAAGGTGCGGAAAAAGAGAAGGAGTTTGTGAGCTTATGGTTGTGCATAAACAACCAAGTACATATATTGCTTTATTCTTAAAAGGAGTCAATATTAGCAGATGCATATATAGATATAGTCTTATATTGTGTACATTCACAGGGGATAAGGTAAACTGCCTCACACATTATTTGTTCGGGGATATTTCAAAGCGTGCATTGGTATTTATAAGTGTATATGGGTATTTACGTAGGAAAAATAACAAAAAAAACTGAACGGTCATAGAAAGGACTCGAATTACTTGTAACAAAACCAAAACAGCAGTTGAAAGAAGAGGCTGAACACACTCATTCCGAGTGTGAAGGCAATCATGCGTGCCCTACATTTACAAAGAAATTGTTCATAAGATTTTCTAGAAGAGTTAATAACAAGAAAAAGCAAATGTCCTTCAAAACATAACATAAAACAATCTCGTAGTTGGTGTGCTAATGCATTTTCCCGTGCTTGTACTGTACCACCACACGTTACATTATAGACGAGTACAAGAAAAAGACATGTAAATGTTGTGTGCAAATGCCAATTTACGTATTGGGTTCGGAAAGTACAGAGGAATGAGTATCGGGGAGCGAGACGTGTATTATTAAGAGAAATTATATGACCATCACAGTCAAGTTTACTGGACATGATTTGGCCGGAGTAAAGTCAGTTAGGCTAGTCGGATCCTTTGGGTATCACACCAGGAGGGCACGGAACGTAGCCTCAGAGCCCAATTACACATGATTAGAGTTGGCGTTTAATTAGGAGCGGAGACAGATTTATTTTCGGGTCGGCGTTTGTTTCCCTTTCGCAGTTTCGTCTTCTTGTCTTCCGTTTGCTGCAGAGTCTACCCGAGGTGCTCGCTCCCCATGTAAGAAAGGATACAATAAGGATCCCACTCATGTTCTTTTATTTTAAACAATCCCAAGCAAATATCATCACAGACACAAGTAATATCAGTGTGTGTCTCATGTAGTCATAACTCGTTCTACCACCGCAACAGATAGCTAAAACCTCCCAAAAAATAAATCGATCTGATGAACAAATTGTATTATGGTGTTTTCTCTAAAGGCGTACAAAAGTACAATAAAAATCGTCGTTGCAGCTCATCATCAACATCACGCAGCATTAAACAGTCCTGCTCCATTGCACACACACACACACACTACTTGGGACTTGGGCAGGAACACAGCACACCATATCAACCCTTTTAAAACAAGCCCGGGTTACAGTAGGAACCCAAAACAAAAAAAATACTATATTTGTTTCTACTTTGTTTTACGTTGTACACAAAATATATTTATCGATTATGCCCAGAGAATGAGAAAAAGTCATAGATACGTGTATTCTGCATGTTAGTATTATTGTTACAAATAAACCGCCTCTAAATCTGAGAAAAAAACCCTCTTGCATGATGATTCTTATATTATTAAACATTTTATGTAAGTAAGCCCTGTTTTTACCACTTCATCACATTAGCACATTTGTATATAGGTCTGCGTAAAAGTTTTACAGCCATGGCAAGGCAAGTTATACGAACGTCCAGCATCCACTGTTGTTGTTAAAGTACTTTTGGATAGAAGCACTTGTTGTTTTACTGCTGTCGTCGTCATTCATAATAACACATGTCAAAACCAACCGACCTTTCATTTTACTTATGCTCTTCGCGTATACCCCTATTACACCTTTACTCACAACAACTGCACCGCTCCTGCTGAAACAATTGGACTGCTTGAAGTTTTTATTGCCCTTATATGAAGACAGACACTATTATAAATGTGTAATGTTTTTTTTTATTTTATAAGCTTTAGCTTTCCCATAAACAACTGATACTCATGGATAAAAACCTCTTTGTGACGATAAGTGCTGCTTGACTACCCATTTTATTACCAACTTCTTGTAGTTACGAAAACCGAATGTTTATTCCTCCTTGACCCTCTAATATTCATAAAGAGTCCTTTTCAAGCAAAAAAAAAGACAAAACGAAAAGTTCCGAGTATTGGACTGTTAATTATAATTATAAGCAGTTCCTCATTTATTATTATAAATTCAAAATATGGGGAAAGGATATCAGTATCAGTAAAACAGGAAAAATGTAATCTTATATTGTTTCACTTTGTTGTGAACAAGGCGTGGTGGTATGACGGAACTCAATGCCGTATGTTCCTTTGCAGCTGGAAGGAAATTTATTCCTTGTTTTTTTTCCTGCGCATAATTACTGCACGTAAAAGTTTGTTAAAAAATATTGAAGTACACTAAATGAGCGGACTTTCGAAGAGTATATGTGAGGGAAAAGGGAACAAGTTGGCGGCGACTTTGCATATTCTCACAACTTGTGAGTAGCAAGTGTTGTAAATGGTGTCATGCCTTGTCCTTCAGACTGCGCCAAGAGGGAAAAGGGAATACGCGTGTAAGATGACTGTGATCGAATATTATTTTCCTGAACGGTGCCATGCGACATTTTATCCAGAATTCAAGCTCACTTGTAATATTCATGGCAAAATCCAGAAATGTGTCTACCGACGGCGTTTGAAGTCACAATAAGTAGTCTTAGATTTCTCCTATTGCAAAGGATACCTGTCTGAGGAAAGCAGTTAGCAAGTTGCCTTAGAGTCGTCTGCCTGTAATAGTGGTACAAATCAGCTACGACAACAGTGATATAATTTTCATGTCGGACAAGTCATCCCTTTTAAATAGAAAGCTCGTAAGGAGCGTATATTATATCATCTGCACCTCCTAGGTATCAGGGTTTATATGCTGTGGTAATTATTCGATCGAATTTTGCCTACGACTTCAAGGTCCTCCGCGTAACGAATCAAAGTTAAATGCTAAAATTATAGAAAATAGTAAATCCCATATAGGAATTAATAGCTTCAGTCAACATCCGCATTCGTTTCGCACCTAAAACTTTTACGCTGGACTTGTGTTACGGAAGCAGGCCTTCTTATTTTATGATTACAGGCCAAGGTATCCTGGCCCCTGGCATACGAAATAAGAAACGACATGTTTTAAGTCTAAACATACGAGATACCCCTGTGTGTGTAAGCGTAAGCTCATGTAAATCACTTAGCACTTGCCTTAAGTCGCGTCGCCAAAACCTTTTAGATACAAATGCACGGGTCACTGACCAATTTCCCATGTTTCTCCTACAACAACGTTATTATTGTTTACAGCGGAAAGACGCGCCATCGATCTGAGGCGGCATCCGGATGGCATCGCTCTAATTTGGCATGTGTTTCGAATAAACTTCAATTGCTGGAAAAATACGAAATTTTTTTCATTAAATGCAGATATTCGAGACCTTGTCTGGCCCAACTGGTTTGATATGACAGTCAGTGCCGGCGGTGTATCCCCATTTGCTGTAATATTTTTCTAACAATTACTTATAGATTTGTCGACAATATAATTATTAGTGGAGACACAGTTGACTGCTGCACTGTTTGTAAAAAAAATGCTCGCACACCGACTACTGTACATTTTGTGTCATACGTTAGACTGTAGACAGGGTCATCTTTTCGAAGGAAGGACTCTTTCCCTATAAAATGCACCAGTTGGTATTTGTGTAATAATGTTTTAAGAGTTTGTTTGGAATCATTTGTCTCATGAGTCACTTTGCAAGAAGGGACCTGTCGTCGGTGTCTCTGTCGAAAGCTTTTGATGCGGCTGGGTCATGTCGCCACGCTTGCCGTGCAATATAACCGTTTGTACCATGTAACAATGTGACTCTTACGAAAATTCTACCATTTCACAGAGAGTGCGGTATTACCGCTCCTTAAATAAAAGATATTACTATACATATATACATAGTGCCACATGGCATGATCTTGTAGAGATGTATACTTCTCTGCACGCATGTATGAGATGACCGTGTAAGTTTTTTGGGTGATGCATTGTTTTTAAGCAATAAATAAATAAATGCTACAAATGAGAGAATCATGAAAAAGTGGCGACAGACTTGTTGGGTGGATGGAATGGAATTTGGAGGGATCATTACAAACAATCATCCTTTTAGAAGCTCTCTTCAAAATGTATTAGCAGCAGGAAAAAAGAATTTTACACAAATACATCAGTTCAGCATATTATATAGTTAGCTATCACTTATCACGTTATGGTATTTATATACTTACACATACGGATACTGGAATTGGGAAACATAAAAGGGATCTCTGAAGAAAACTGGGTTGCCTGTTGCTACTGTCTCCAAGGGTAGCCCGAAAAGGCTCTCTTTGAGTTATTATCCAGTTTGAGTGTTTTATCATTTTGTCCCTTGAAGTTTCACCAACTTGATGAGCAGAACACACAACTAGTTCATATGGAGACACAAATACACAAAGCATGCTGTTGTTTTCTGAAGGGAGTTCCAAGCAAAAAATTAAGTAGTCTCTTGAGGTATTAAAGGTTGGTGATGACGGAAGGAAAAATTGATGGGTCTAATTTTTCTATAGAAAATTTCACCCATGTTTCGTTTTACTTGCCGTTAAACGTACGATTTTCTGGGTTTATTGTTTTTATTACTTTATTTATTATATTCGAGTTTTGTTCTTTGTTTTACAAAATGTAGGTGTGTGTAGGAATTTACTACGCTTACACAGTATATTGGAGGAGGCGAAAAAGCACGGAGATAACAAAGCCAACTGTTGTCGGATCGGATTTCACAAGTACGCCTAGTGAAAAATATGATGAGCACATAATGCATTCCTACTTACAGTACATAATTAAAAGAACCGTTAGACAGGAGGATTTGTTCTTTGATTCCAAGCTTCTGTTTCATTATAACGTTATAAGGTGCCCTTCAAAATCCGCTTATTTTGACCATTTATATATTCAGACTTTTGAAAAACAATGACCGGTGATGTTGTGCCGAGAAATATTAGAGACGTCATTTATATATTATCAGTAAGTCAAGCTTATAGGAGTATATTTAAAGCTTCGTGCAGCATAAATGATCTTGTAATTAGTTGATAGTAATGGTAATAATATAGTAATATAGATGTCGTTTGCCATTACAACGAAGTAAAGAACATTAGAGTAGATGGTCGAATGAATGACTTTCATAGGAGACAATTATGGGGGAAATCAATTCAGAAACTAATCTGTAAAATCGTCCAATTTTCAATTTTATTGATTTATTGTTGCAGTTTGTGGAATCACTTTCCCACAATGAATTAAATATTAATAAGTGGGATACGACGCTTTATTTGATATAAATGGAAGAGGGGGATGCAACGGAAGACTACACAAACAAAAGTACAAACTGGACCCAGTGCAAAGAAGAGAGTTACGGGGGAAAATTTAATGTGCTTCAGTTACAGCACGCCATGGGCTAGAATAGGATGTACGAGTTACGACGGTGATCCGTTAGCCCTCGTATCCTCAACAACAACCGTACAAAATTAATATGAAATGAGCAAAATGAAATGATAGAGTGGCAAATAGCAATAAAATGCATATATTAATATACCAGAATACATTTGAGGCATTTTGCTATAAGCATATGGTACGTATTCAGCAATTATTATCATCACTATTATTTTGATAGAAACCGTATGTAACTCAAAAAGTCATTTTGTCTCACACTTTTACGCTCTTTTTCGGAACGAAATTACCATAAACACGTTTCATGTGACTGACTTCAGGGGATCTTTCCGCGTTGTTATTAAGGGTAGTATCCGTGTACTAGTTGGAGAACCATTGAAATCGAACTAGTTTATAAAAACCATTCCTCATATAAGCAAAGCGTTTTCCGTTTTGCATACGTGTGTATTACCTTAAAGTCTTGTAGTAACACCAAACCAAGTAAATTTGGCAATTTTTCGGAATGTCATTTAATGCATGCATGCAAGTTAACTTAACAACTGCATTTTATTATATCACGACCAAATTCGTTTCGCAACGAAATTCATCACGAAATGACACGAAATCATCGAGTTTTACGAAGCGTGTACATTTTAAAAACACTTTATAATTTCAACAGAATTATTTATGAAAAATATGGTTGCATTAAAACTACATTTGTGACAATTTCAATTTTACGCTGATACTAAATTGGACAATTTATTGTGATTAGAAAATTTATGAATTTCTTTCTTCATGTCTATAATTTATTTTGGAATATTCCTTTTTTTTAATAGAAAATATCATTTACCGGTTAAAACAAAAGTTCGTCGGGAATTATATGACATAGTGCTATTATAACAATAAACGCAGCCCTGACTTTGTGTTATATGATATCATACAGCACTAGCATTTTTAATTTTATATACGGCGCAATGTGAATTCACATTTGCACAATATTACGCAATACCAACACAACTACAAACACTTAAATGTACGTATGAGATTTTTATTTATGGTAATAATCTATTACTGCCACAGCAACTAGCAGCTCTGGGATTTACTGGATGGCTTTTATAATCGTATTTGAAGCCCTGCATAATGTCCCCAGACCCATAAAAACTAAACCAACACATACACAAATGTATTTACTCTCACTCTCTCCTGCACTCGCTCTCTCGCTCATTCTCTTTTTCCTTCAGTAAACAATTCGGTATAAATGCGGATCATTTATATGTTGACTGCGGGTATGCGTAGTTGTTACAGCGTCCGTTCTCTGCGAAATAGAAATGTCATTTTCGATGTTTCTCTCTTTGATTCTTTCCTGATAAAAATAGAAATTTCCGATTTCCCAACTTTCGACTCCCTGTTTTCATTTTTTACTGCTGCCGCCGTGATCATATTACAAACATCGCATCCGATCCCTGATGTGCAGCATTGTGTGTAATACACACGAGCTCCGTTAAAACTGTACCAAGTCTCTGAGTGAACATAAGCAGTATTAACTTGACAAAATCAACAACGCAATCTATACACCAAACACATTTATTGTTAGTTTATTTATATTAAGTACATACGTTATGTGAATAAAATCATTGAAACTCAATTGTCTGGTGGCTTTGAAAGGGGTCAGGATGATGATGGTAATGACGATCAGCATGATGGCTTGTGCCTGGTGCCGCCGTTACGTTGTTGCTGTGTGTGCCGTCTGAAAGACACAAGTTAAATCAGGAAAATGGAAAATGGGATTTGAAGAACTGTTGCAGATTCAATCATTGTTATCTTTCCCCACATATAAATGAGGTGGTATTATTGTCGAAATAAATAAAAAAAGGAAGGAATCACGCGTTCTCCCTATCTCCCAGGGTGAACTGTGAACATTTCTATTTTATTGTGCTATTTATCCAGAGTTGTGTGCTGCATGTTCATCATCCTACTGTTTCCGAAAATCTTTGGGTGTGATACCCCGTCTCTCACCCTTCCCATCATAACCTCTTTTGCCAAGGCGTTCAGTCCCAGGGTATTTTAATTGCAATGGATATATAATTCTGCGGGAGATGATATATGCAAAAAACAATGAATATAACAATAAATAATCAACATAACAACGTGGCTGTATACGCATTATTGTTGCAGCAGTCCTGTGCGGAGTAACTGTGGAATTGAAAATGACATATCGAACGGGAAGAAAGTGGGAAAGAAAGTAATAATACCAATGTTCGTGAATGTTGACTTTGATGTTATTATTACTTGATTCTAAAGGCGATATCATTTTTATTGCTTTTTAAAAAGCGGTGTGCGGATAAAAAATGTAGGAAGCCCACATGCCACGACTTACAAACGACGACACATGCGGCACGACACGCTAAACAGTGAAAATGGGATATTTCCGACAACCTCTCAAAATAAATTATGATGGAAATTTAAATAGATTTTGGTAATAATTGAAGCATCATCATGTTGAAGAAAAAACTACACTGTACATTATCTATGGTACCTCGGTTTCCTCTACTCCGGAAAGACGTGCGTGAGTCCAAGTCTAAAGTTTAAATCGGTAACCATTTTCGTTACTGTGCTTTTCTCGCGCAGTCAACAATAAACATTTTCCGTACAAATAATATAAAGACACATAGTTACCAGGCCAAATGACGTCACTGACAAGATAAACAGTTAAATGACTCTTAAAGCAAGAATTGATAAGATAGTTGACTACAATAATGGAGCCAATCGGAATCAGGCCAGCATGTATGCATCTATTTGTGCTTGTTGACTCCATACTAAAGAAATAATTGATGCAGGTGCAATTTATATAGGTCTCACTATGAGAAATTTTACAACCAAAATATCTAACGTATTTTTGTTCTCTTTTTCAAACTTCTTTCTACTTCTTACTTTCTAAAACTAGAGTATCTAAGAAATATGAAATACAATTAATTTTCTAGGATACAAGTTGTATATTACATAAACAATAAATAAAACGCTACATTCCGAATCCAAATTTAGGAGAAATTTTGATCAACTCCTATTGTCTAGATGTATATCCTAATTTACATATATAATTTATCCAACTCGAATTATGATGGTCCATGGAGTAAGTCGAATTCCTGTTATATCTATATCTACTCCCTTAGAGTAATCACGATAGGAATGATATTAATAAAAACTGAACCTATTTAGTGTCAAGAAATGAACCTCACCATACTTACCTCGTTGGCAATAACGATTAGAAAAGAGGGATAAACGATAACACAATTGGCACGTTTACTTCTGTACCTACAAGTGCAACCCCTCGGAAAAATTATTTCTAACTTTGCTCTTGTCCCTGTAATTGTGTGGAATTTACCAACGAATTACACATACCCTGGAAATCTGCTGGTGTTTCACAATCAAACTGACAACGTAATTTGCGATGTATTCAGTACCATTTCAAATACAAAATCATGCACATGGGAAGCAACATACCCCTCTGTTATATAAATTCATGGAAAATCAACTTTTGCCTTGACGCTGTTTAGCAACTAGCATTAATCATTTCAGGAGTGTGTGCGAGAAGAAAAAGGGAAAAAATCTGTAAAATGTTGTGTGTCGCGATGTAAGATCTCCTTCTCGTCTTGTCTCCTTTCCTCTTTCTGCTCTCATCGTCACTACGAAGCGCTGCTGCAGTCATCATCATGGTAAGAGTGATGGCACCACCGAAAGGAATAAAACGCAATTGCATGCACCCTGAAAAAAAGACGCTCGTGAAAAAATGAGCAAGATCCGTCAGCAGGTTGATTGCAATAATATACCGTCAAAGGATGAAGTTTTAATGACCCAGTTGTCTGTGCTGACGATTGAATCAAAGGATACATCATATCAGTCGCATTTCACGAAGATGATGATTCGGGCTCGGTTGCGTGAAGCCGCAGTAATAGCAATTACATCAGTGATGTACGTAAATACACTATATAGGATTCATTATTCCTTCAAAAACAGCGAGGAGAACAGCCGACCGACCCAAATATTAAATATGGGTATGGTATATCACTCACTCATTACATGTGTGCTCGTAATGCTACCGACTGAAGGGGTAATAAGAAGAAGAAGACTTTGTTGTAGTAGTAGTAGATGATGCTGTTTTATGAATCCAACCAGCGCCACGTTCGTTTCGTGCTACACATTTTATTCTTCCATCGTCTGAATTGAGACATTAAATCTATTAACTGACAAAATTAAACTATTATGTTAGAATGTAATTGCACGATATTTCCAAAAAATGTTGGATTACACGATAATGGCGGGTGACTGGTTATGTTATATAGAGTTATAAGTTGTAGCAAACATATTTCATACTCGAGTCATACTTATATAATGTCTTCAGTCTAGCTACACGTACTGAATACATACATGGCTACCTACATATTATACTGTTTTGTTGCGATGTTTTTTAGTGATAAATAGACATGGCAAGTGTGTATGATGGGTTTAGGTATATAGAGTTTTGGCTTTGGATTTGTTACCATTACTAAAGTGAAAGGACATATCCTGTGCACAATAAACTTTTGATAATTTTTTGTGGCGTTAGACACAAAAAATTTGTTTTTAAAAATGTTATCTGCCCCTTCCCCTTATTAGCTGTTTGTGTGATCACATGAAATCCATAGATTAGGAGGAGGTACCAACTACACGATACACGCAGCATACACAAAAAAATCTGACAGTGTGTGTGTACATTTTGTAGGGTTTTATTGGAAGAAAATGAGGTGTGTAAGATATCATTAAATGGCTCCTGTATCAAATTTCTGGAATGAATGGAACGTCTGCTATAGAGAAGCGAAGCAATTTTCAACTTTGGCCATTAATAATAATAATCGTGTATATTTTACTTCTCTCTATATAGTCCTGCCATCATCTCATATAGGTTTAACATGTTAGTAAAAACGTGCTACTTAATATGCACACGTAGTCATGTGAGTACACGTTCCCTTCAATTGTATTGTATGTTATTGCGTGAAAGGAGGAGTCGTTTTGCTGGGCTTTATTCCACGATCAAACGCTATTATGCTATTAGCTATTTTATTTTCTACAACTAGTTGACTTGATTAAGTCATTCGTGTTGTTGTTTAACAGCATAATATGTACGACTGCTCTCAGGAAAGTACATCATCACCATTGCCACTCATAAATCAATACAGAAAGCAAAAACAGCTTTCGGAGAAGCTAGACGGCGTATGCTATTGCTATAAAGGTATTTCTTTGCAGAGAGAAACCTTTGTTATGCCAGTTCTACCGACTTATTTAATTTTTAGTATTTAATGTATTTTTTCTGTCACGGCGGTCGTGGCAAGGAACAACGAACGCTAAATATTTCTTCTGGTGACAAACTACGGTCATGGTTCACCTTTCCTTGGAAAAGGTTGTAATTTGGGAACGTTGAAAGGAAATATTAGCATTTCATAATGGCAGCAAACACTGCCACTAAATAATAACAGGCTAATTGTATGTGTGTGTAGTTTTTTTATCGTATCATTTTAAATGAGAAGAAATGGATGTGTCCGAAATTTGGTTCTACTTTGTAACACGAAATTGGTAGGTTTATAAATAACATCTTTGGGGGACATTATAAAGGGGAATTTTGAATAATTTTTCAAACCACACCTAGATGAAGTCGTGAACCACAGGGCTAAGAAAATAAAATAATATTATATGTGTGTGTTTTAAGATTTTTGAAGAATACATGTAGCCAGGAAGGCCAGACAGTCAGTTTTCCTCCATGACATGGAAACGTAACAGCCAAAAAGAAGGAAAAGGTACACAGTAGAAAATTACAAGGTAGAAATAACAAGCATTTGCCCTCAACAAAATGATTAGTTGAAAATTAACGATAGTGCCTTTTGTGTGTCTATATTATTTGTACGCTCGTTTGGCGATATTTTATAATATATCGTTTATTGTTTACGACCAGCATAGTCCAGCGACCACCATATAATGTTTATTGTGTCCGACCGTCCGTATAATGGTATCTACCATAACTCAGTCAGTATACGAAATATTTATAATTTTGAAATAAATACTACACGCATGTAACCTCGAGTTTAAAGATGGCTTTGAGCTGTTGGGATCAACCCTAAGCAAGAGATAACGGAAGTTAAAAATTTGATAAAAAACTTTGTGTTAGTGACATGAAAAAGGAATTTTCCATAATTGATGACAGCGCCTATAATATAATAATATATGTGAAAATGACACGTGGCTCCCTTTTTGTGGATGTCGAATACCCATGGGTCAAATAGCAAACATTTTTAACATGTTTAAAAAGTTAAATTAAATGTTTCTTTGGAATCCGGCCCAACATTACAGGCATACATACAAACTAAATGTTAAACTACATCAGTGTTTCAGGCTGGTCGTACTATATCGGTATTCCTATAATTTTATTATAAATAAATTCTCTCCTTTCGTTTTATTTTCTGAATGTTTTGTTCGTTTATTTTCCCTTCTCCAGTTGTTGTGTCTGTGTGTCATAGACATTATACAGCAGCACTTTGCCGAGTGGTATCTGTACACTGTAATTAACCCCCTTACAATGTCTCAATTAAAAAATTCAATCTGTCATTGTAAACCAGCTTATTTCTTAGCACTTGATTCTGCTTACGGTGTATATCCGTAATATTATGTGTGACTACCGCGGAAACGAAAACTATATTCGGAACTCATATATTTTTAATCATATTCAGGCACCACATACCACAATAAATCTATAATATTTTCTTAAGCACTCTCCTGCCCTCCAACTAACTAAATACACGTAAGTTTGTTGATGTTATATGAAGCCCAGAAACAGGCATGACAAGACAAGTGAAATTCCCAAAGTCAACCATAAACCCAAGTCTCACTGAAGCTATCCTTCTTTCTTGTTTAGCTAGCATTAGGGAAAATGGAACTGATACGTTATCGCGAGATAATTACCATTACAAAAAACAACAACGGGGGCTTATATTTGTTTGTGTGTCGCAATAGCAGCAGCGTCGTAACGTAACAACCGTAAGCTTTGTCCGTAGTCAGTATATTATTAGGAAGCATGATCCAACAGCCAAACACACACACACAGAGAAGCCCGTTTCGCTTCAACCATGTTAACTGAACTGTGTAGGCGTCGCTTAAGCATCTACTGTGAAACTTTTCGTGGTTCCGGTTCTTTCTCTTTCTTAAGTTTGTTCGAGAAAAGGCGGAATGGGTGAAGACAATTTTTTTCTCCTTTTCTTCAGTTTTTGTCTACTGCAATAAGCTCTTATTCATTTGTCCCGTGTTTTCTCTCTCTCTCTCAACTATTTCCTCATAATGCCAGTGTGTGATGATAAACGACGCTGATTTTACGTTTAAACTTCTGCCTTTTATCGTAAAAAGCAGGGCTACGTTTTGAATGGTCTCATTATTATCAGGACTATTTTAAGCTTTAAAAATTTACAAGCTGACTACGTAAAGATACCAGGGCGGATAAGGTTCACTATCGTTAATCGCAGTTACTTGCGGCAGCACACTCGTTTTAGGACAAGGAAATTTGGAAATTATTACTGATGCCGTATCAAGATAATAAAGAATTATGATACTCATACAATGTATGTGTTTAATGAGGAAAAGATTATATATCGTCTAATTATCATCATGTAGTTATGTCATCGTCATCACTAAATGTACTGCCGTCATTGGGTGTGGGGGTGGGCCACATGTACATTTTTAATGACTTGTGTGTGTGTGTCTTCCTCTTTTACTTTGAGCTTTGAGGAAACTCGACAAGCGTTCTTGTATGTGAATATCAGTTGGTATGTAATAATATGTAATAAAATATATGATCTTCGTCTTGTCGTACGTTTATTATTATAAATAATACTTTATGGTTTACACTTGTCCTCTCCTCTCGGTTTCTACCTGATCAAGATGTCATCATAGGTTGGATTACGCATATAAGGAAAAACCAGCGTAGCAAAATGCGCTTACAAAAACGAACATTTGAAACACATGCTTGTGAGGAACATAAATAATATGCCTTTAAATCACCAGAGATTCTTTGTGTGGGGTCCTTGGTTACACAAGGCGCATTCTTTTTGCCTGTTTATTCTTCCTGACTAATATCCATGCATTATACTTGAGTGCTTATTAAGTATATTATTATTTTATTATTGTTTAGCTGTACTGTAATTCACTACTATCATGCTATTAATAGCTGTAATAACGAATGACGACGATGGCTGACCACGACAAGTTGGACCAAACCTCTCTGTTGTTGTGGAGAAAAACGTAAACTGAAAAGACGCGGATCAGATCAGAAGAAACAATTTTATTCAACTCCGCAAACAAATCTTCCTTCATTCATTCATTGTACAATCATGAAGTTAGAAAATAAAGTATCCTCTCCACTGTTATTATTATTATTATATCGTGTATGTATGTGTGTGTGTATGTATTGTGGATGACGATGACACTTTTAATGGGCTTTTGAAAGGTGACCGCACGACCACAACCATGACCACAAGCATTATTATTAGCATTACTGTTATTACTATTATTATAATATTATCTCAGCGCATGTTTAAGTGGAAGAACACCATTTTCAAGTTGTGAATCCGTGTTCAACTCGTCATAAATGGGAGAAAATGAAACCCACAGGGAAAGGAGACGACCACCATCACAAAAACAAGATCGGCACCTTGTGTGTACATTATATATCTGCAAAAGTGATGTGACTATGTGTGTGTACCCATTATTAGTACTCATTTCCAAGTCAAATCCCCATTACAATTTACATGAAGCATGACATTCTACATAGGTGAGAAAACCCAGCCAAGTTTGAACATCTATCATCTTTTGTGAAGAGCAGTACGCTCATTTTAGAGGGAGATACCTTGCAGCGCAAGGACGGTGCGGGGCACACAAGAAGGCAGGCTTTTCATGTTTGCATTCTTCTTCTCTGAGCGAGCATTATGTGGTGCTGTATAAACCTCTCTGGTTTCGTCGTCGTGTTAAGGAAGAACAAACATTTACAGGATTCACACGACAAGTAGAACTCGGCAAATTGTCAGAGAGCAACAATGGTCCATCAAACTGTATCCGATTATAGGTTTTGATGACACAGTCCGTCAAGTATCGTATAATATATAATGCCATGTTGGAGAACAATGTACGCTCTTCTGTGTATGTATTTTATTATTATTGGCTAGTGCAATTGAAAGTACATTTCTAAATACGAAAGTGACTTTGATGATAATGATGAAGTTAAATAGGGTAGTTAATATGCCAACAGATTAAAGGATTGTTAGATTGTCTACTTAATATACAGTCCATTTGATTATTATTGCCCTTGCTAGAATGAAGAAGGAGGTGTGTGATGACGACATAAGTTATGAATGCTCTAAGTAGACAGGGGAGGCGAAGACAACTTATGAAAATTGTGACACGCACCAAGGGAATTCAGGTTCTCTCTCTCTCTCTTTGTGTAATAGTCTCCAGTGGTCTTTATCGTATAAATAAATGTTCACATGGGGAACTATATCAGGAGGACAGGCGATAATGGACCACTGCTGGTGGATGTCTGCTTTTGAGCGGGATCTATTACGTGTTTTAGTTATATAAATTCGTGATACTGCATATACCATATATGGAATACGTCGTACGGCAATACTTTGTTGGTTGTAGACGTTGTGGTAGGAAACATAATATTGTATAATTTAATTGTCACTTCATTAAAATTGCGGGAGGCTACGGCATGAGCACCATTTATTTCCACTTCCTTTTACAAGAGATGTGTGATTTCTATAATTGTAATTACAATTTAAGTATTGATGAAATGAAGTTTAAAAAGGTTACCACTACGTGTTCGAAGATCTTTAGTAGAGTGTTGTAAACTGTACCTTTTAAAATAAAATGGTTCATCCTCCATTGTGCGTGTACTGAGCTATATTTTAGTACTCCCCCCTTATTTTACCACTTACCGACAGTTGGAGGTGATACAAATCGTCCACATTTATTTTTTGGAATAGAATGGCTAAATACTCTCAAAGGTGTGAAACACTTATTTTGAAAGCTGTTCGTAACAAACACGTATGTAGATACCCGATGAGAACAGGACAGTGGGGAACATGCATATTTTATTGGGGAATAGTGGGTTCGCCGTGGGCATGGGAAGCCCACTGAAAATGGGATCTTTTTTTCTCATCGGGTAATGTACAAGAAAAAAAACGCCGCACCGTCATCTAGTTTGTTGATGCGTTTCTCGGTTTTCTTCATTTTCATTTCTCCTGCATGTAATAAAATAATATACAATTCTGACTGTGAAGGCGCTAAGTAGGCTGAAGTAGACAAGTTTTGAATGCTGCTGTATTTTGTCAATGACCGACAAATACATCATGTCTAAAAAAAAGTGGAACACACATTTCATCTTCTTGTGAAAAGCTGCCTCTCTAATTGCAATAATACAAGTTTGGATACCATAGTGATGTTTCCCTTCTTTTTTTTAAAAAAAAGTGTAAAAATTTTGAACTTATTTATTTTATGACTGGAAGTTGCCAGCACATGTTTTCTGTCTTGTTCGACAATTTTAGATTCAAACGGATAAAAAGCATGACGATGAAGGTCGTGCAACAAATATTACAATTTTAGAGCTCTGTAAAGTTTTAAAAGAATCACTCGTGCTAGAACTACCTACATAAATACTTGTCTACGGAACCCCTTCTCTATACTTCTTAAATCACACATTTTACAATTACTATTTCAAAAAATATCACTAGCTCTGCTCTTTTATAATCGCATTTGCTGAAGTTGGTTTTAAATTAACGGAACATAAAAACAAACCAGCCACCTTTTAACTTTCGGATTGTTACAATTTAGTTGCTCATGTACTTTTTCCTCATGAAGAAAATTGGATTTTTTCTAATAAGGATATGCAATTGAGTGAACAGAACAGGTTCAAATTTTTTGTCTTCCTGTGCTCAAACAACCTTTTAAGGAATGGAGTAGTAATAGGTATTATTGTTAGAGTCCAGTCATTGCAAAATACGTAGAAACCTATACTGGTGGTGGTGGTCGGTTACATACACACGCATTCATTTAAGACCATATATTTTTATTTATTGCTTTCGTTAGAGGAATGATAATTTTATCACTCTTCACTGTTTTTGGACCACCACTACAATGTTAATCGTGTTAGGATGCACCACATTTATCCCCTTGTGTACGTGGTTTTTCCCTGTATGTTTTGGGGTACGAATTCCATATAACCGCCACTTCACATCCTGAGATATAAAAAACAATAATAATGAAGACGAGCATATATACATTTATAAATGGATCGTTGTACCAGTCGAAAACAGAAGACAGGAAGTGTGTAGTAGATATGTTTTATACGATTTGTAAATACCGTGTGCAAATATTTCACGCTGTTGATTACAAGGCTACATCGGATACTCCACGGTAATTAGTTCGCCTTCTACAAGCATTAGCATAACATTAGATTACCATGAATAAATCATGATAGTGTTGTAATTAAAGCGTGTAAAAGATTGTATGATATTATCTTGGAACGAGGAAGTGCCATTTTAGTGTGGTTGTGTGGTTGGCAAACGGGGCAATAATAAATTGATATTTATTAAGGAGAAAGTCTTCTGATGGAAAGAAATATGATTTTTCTCAGGATGGACCGATAAGACACTGGAGGAGTGATAGAAATGATTTAGCTGGGTTGTTGACTACTATTGACCATGTTCATTCAACAATTTATGCAACTACAATGGAATACGCATTGTTTGTGCGTACCTGGGTGTGCTAATGGAAAATTTAACATTGCCATTCAAGTGTTCTATCATTTACGACAGATGCAGATGCGGAAATTCAATGATCCATGAAAACGGCCATTTTAAAATAAATCTTTGAATTGCATTGAGTTGGACGCACTTTGTCAACCGTTGACTTGGTACGAGGGACCCTCCAGGTGGTTCATTTGTCTGGATCAGGTTTGAGTGATTACAGGAGTATATTATTGAATGGAGACAATAATAATAAAAATAAAATAAATCAGCCAACTGGTGGTGAGGTTTTCGGGCTGAACACTACATTTGTACAATAACGCGATTAAACAGAAACCCAACTTGGTCCCTCCTCTTGATTCTTTGAACTTTTTCATTCTTTTAATTTTTACCTGCATCATTCCCAAGAACACTTTCAGCAATTTTTCGGAAAGTCACGCAATTACAATACTTCAACGTGAGAGAGATCTATGCCACAAAGAAATAAAAGTGTTCTGTACTTTATTTCCAGCAATGGAATGGAGTGACCTTGGAACGAGCCATATCGTCCTAAATAATACATGAATGAACTGAATATGTGTCTTTGTTGTAAAGGGAGTTCATTTACGATGTAGTTTCTACTATACTACGACAATAGGAGGGCCATTTGGACGTAAACCAGAACAAATCTGGAAGAAAAATACGGGGCATATGCAAAATGATGAGTTTACCTCCAACATATTTTTTTTCGTGTACCCCTCTATCTATTATGGAAGACCATAGCATTTTCTACCAGGATTCAAGACAAAACGGCTCAAGTCAATAGTAAGAGAAGTTGACAATGTCTTTTTGCTGTATTGATCTTTTGAGGTTCTTACAAAAGACAAGATGAATTAGAGGATTCTGGTGGACGACGAGAGAATTGGCTACTAGTACAAAGTCAGAAAGAGAAAGAAACGCCAAAAGAAAAAAAATAATTGACTGACTCCACATTGTCTCCTAGTTCATTTTCAGATATTGTCTAGTAGTGGGAGTTCATTCATTCATGTTTCAATTTTATACGGGTAAACCATTACACGAAGCATGACAAAATTGAAGAACATCTTACCAAGTTACAACTGCAACCTCTACCAACCATTCGGTCCTCTTCTAAAGTGGTACTACAACTAACTACTACTGGACTGATGCACTTCTGCCATTCGAGCTGAAAATGCTTTTGGTGAAATGAGAGGAACAAAGAATTGAAAAGTCAACTTCTTCGAAGAAGAAGTTCCAAACAATGATTTGCTCCCTGCTCCTCTCTATCTATTCATCGATTATCTCTGCCTCTCCATGTCCTGCTCAATGCTCAACACTGGTTGTCCTACGCATGGCAGTAGAAATCAACGTTTACGAGTTTACATACGCTTTCATATATATACATATTCAACTGGTTCTCTCTTTGACTACGAAAATTCATTTACAAGTGAGAAAAATAAATTGTGAAAGAATTCTCTCCAGGCCTTTGGGTTGTTGTTCGGTATAAACTTGGATGGTGGTTGCATTTTACTGCTGTCATTGAATGTTTGATGATTTTGCATTGACTCTTGGAGTGGCTCTCTCAGATTGTGTGTACCTATTGTGAGCATGTTAATATACTCCAAAAGAATACAAAGAATGAAAGGGCCAGATGAACTGAAAAATTTTCAAAACACAATAAAATAAAGAAGCAGCAATATACACACATAAAAAAAACCTTCTACCAGAAAATATGTATAGTATATTCCAACTCCACTGCCATTGAAACATTCCTTCTATGATGGTGGTGCAGGGATAGAGAGGAGCTTCTTTTCTATTCAATGGGATCCATATTATTACATTGTTGTTCCGTAATTGACGCTTTCTGGCTTTCTAAATGTGATCAACCTCAAAAAGAGACTTGTAAAAAAATGAAAGAGCGACTACCATTTAAATGCTTTGTAGAATAAGCGAAAGAGAGAGGCTGCTACAACTGGACTGTCACAGCGATATACACTGCATTGAGAAGTAAGAAAGACAATATTAAGTGAATGACGATAAATCCTAAGAAGAGTTTCTTGCTCCAGGCTGTGCGTGTCCAGCAAGCAGGCAGCCGAATGGTGTAAAATATTAAAATGATGACAGGGTGGTAGAGATGAGCTGAGAGTGAGAAACAGTCAAAGATGTACCCCAAACAATCACTCTCCTTCTTTTGTAGCACGGATTATGTGTGTACTTGAGCGTAAATATGACATAACCTTACGTCAAGTTGTACTATTTTATTTTACAAATCTTAAGAGACTCTGGAACAATAAATCGTAAATACAAAGTGTAGTAGTGTGCATAGTCAAATCAAGATGGTACATGTAATCTTCCACTCTCTTCAAACCCCTCGGGTTATCGATGCCAGTTGCGCTACTTTTACATGGGCACATTGATACAATAGGATTGTCATTGTGTAGTGTGCTATTATCAGCAATTACAATGATATTACTACCCTATGCTCAGCGTAGAAAATGTACAGAAAACTCTGAAAAGAGCTGGGTCCCATTTTTGGAAGGGGCATATGGAATAGATAGTAAAAACAGGACAATCAATAAAATTAACTGTCTCCATACTTCATAAAAATTAATTTTGCTATTGAAATAGTCTATTAGTAACGGTAACCCGAAAAAAGGTGTTTTGAACGGGAGGTATATACCTTTGACTGGTTACAACACTTATATAATCACTATGTAGCAGGGTGGGCTATTTTTTCTCTGGGCAAAGAGATAGCTGCTCTATGATTTCCATAGAACTGCTACTACCATCTTCGGCATCACTGGTTTCTTTTTGCAGACACAACAAGCAAAAGAATATGTCATTCATTGATGTATTCAATGAAAAGTACAAGCCCAAACCAGTCAATTTCAACTCCGTTCTATAAACCTTTATGAGAAGTTGGTTGATTCTGTTTGTGGAAAAACGCTGGTGCAACAAAGGAGAGTTGTGGAATTGGCGTGGACGATTTATGAAAATTTCGTAGATAACTTTTGTTACGTTCAACACTGAACGGAGAATCAAAATGGATTGGAGTTGGTAGATAGTGGCAATGACACAATACAACATGCTCGTAAGAATGCATCCAATTCAACAATAATAGGGAGTCTATTTGTTCAACTTGTGTGGTAAACCTTTAAGACTTTTAAGTTTTCATTGAAATTATCAAGTGGGAGGGTTCTACGTCGGTGTACCTGAAATATTTACGGAAAATCGCCTTTTTCCTCTTATGCGAATTCCGCCCGTGTTTCTATGAAATGGAGAAGCTGTGCTTCAACCCGCTTAGCTTGCTCTGTCAATGCGTGACAGCGATGATCGCCGTCAACAAAAAATGTAAAGAGAGGTACTCATAGAGACTCCACCACCGCATCGTTCTTGAGTTTTTCCTGTTAACTTTAGCAAGAGTATAAATTCCAACTACAGCATCGGTAATAAAAATCGTATTATCTTCAGAGGCACACGCTATTTTAATGACAATACCCAAATTTCGGTGTGATTGGCGGGTTTACAGTTTTAAGTTTGGTTGGTGTACCCTGCCATAAAGGTTTGATTGTTTCTCAAAATTGCATTGTTGGTCACCAACGGATTTCTTACGACATGCGACAGACAAAATTGTATAGATTGTGCAATTCAATACGTCGGTAATTAACTGCACAATATATATGACTTGGCTGTGTTAAGCATGATCAGTAGTTAACAAAATCACTTATAATGGTATACTGGAACCTCCACAGAGAAACTTTATTTTACGTGGCGCATCTATCAGTGCACATGTCCTATTACTTTTTTATTGTATTTTTCCATCACTACTAATGTAGTACCAAACACATCTTCAACGGGCATTTTGGTAACCCAGCTTTACACAGTTATCCCGTGGGGCAAGTTGAGTAACCTTTTTTTACAGTCGGATTTTTTATTACTACACACGTATACTTGACTATTCGTTCTACGCATTTTTATGCGTTAGACAGATCTGTCAACGTTTATTAGTTCAGTATAGGCATATTCTGTATTGAAAGCCAAACAGAATATATTACAGTTAGTTACAGACAGACTGCATTTTTGGCATTCACTTACTCCAACAGCAGTGCGTTTCGTTGTTCCCTTTTGCTCTAGATCAAGATCGAAGCACATTTTAGTGACTGGATAATCGAAGACACGATTAGCTACTGTACAACAGGGTTAAATTATATGACGATACAAACACATCATCTAATTGAGGCACCTAGTTAGTTTTCAAAGTAATCTGATGAAGTGACTAGGTATATTTATAAGTGCATACTCGCATAAATGTGTGTATGTATGGACCCAGTACAAACTTCTATTTATTATCAGTAGCAACTTTTTTGTGTTCCGGTAATAAAATCTAGCTGTGGCCATTGTCATTCATCACAAGGTGTACATGCGATCATTTAAGAACTGGAATACATTATCTGTGCTGATACGAATGGCTAAAAGTTTATGTGTACAACAAAAGCGTATTTCGAAGGTATTTTTAAATTTAAAATATTACTTTTGTAATCCGTATATATTGCATATGTACAATTTGGATACTAGATACCCGTACGTACTTACTATTTACATAACGAGCTAGCCTACAAATAAAATAATATTTTTAGGATTTTGTGAACAACTCAAGTGTATGTGAGTATGATTTTTGTTAACATTATTTTGACGATTACTAAAAAAAAATTTCAGTTGCACGTAGCAGCATCAGTCTATATATACAATACAAATTATAAAATATGCTGCACGTCAACTGACTAAATGATGGCATGCATATATAAATTTTACGTAGTATCGTCCACTCAGCGTTTGTTTTATCATCGGAATACATCCAGGTTCAAGTAGAATCACTAACTGATCAACAGGCATAGCAGTCATAAAACTTTTACAAATAATGGCTTACCGCTTACCTCTCTCTGGTAGTACACTGCTATTTATTAGTTTTCTAGTTTGCAACAAGCTCTATAAAAACGTAATGGTAGGTAACTGGATTCTAATCTCACATTTAAAAAAAAATACTCCACTTCTGACCAGACTGAATATAGCCATGTTTCCGACGCCCCAGACAAAGCCTAGTAGCAGCAGCAGCAGCAGAATCATCTCCTTTATTTGCAACTTGAAATAAAGCGATTGTAATTGCATTCTTTGGTAATTGATTTGTATTGTTTTGGTCCAGTTTTATTACCACGTTTCCTGCGCATTTATAGCTGATACGAATTCCTCGTAAAGGTCACTTACTCCCGTATTTAGAGTAAATTGACGTAATTATTTCAAGTTTAAAATATAACGACGGCATACGGGGCTACGCGGAGCAACAATATATAATATTAATGATCCCATTTAGTAGAAAATCGAGAAGCAATTTATAACCTGGCTCTTGTTGCACAAAATATGTACATATTGTGGCTCATTCATTAGTTGTATTTTTATGGAAACATGCACTCATCGTCTTAGTATGCTAATTCATAAAAATTTGGGGGGCTCCCAGTTTTGAGTGATGTAATAGCAGTAATAGCACTGTTCTGACAACTTTTTTCAAGAATGTTGCTTTTTATGATGATGTTCGAATGAAGAACAATGACAGAAAATACAGCAGAAAGTAACGGAGGAGGAATAATTCTTCAATGGAGATGAGATATATATTATATATATATAAAAGAGCTTCGTTGTTCTGAAACTGAAAATAAGTCAGTTGATAGGTTGCAGTCGCGTGCACATTTTGGTGGGAACGATGGAAGCGTATGTACATATCGTCGTAATTAATACGCAATTTAGAAAGCAGTAAAAGTTGGCGATGAAATTGCAATATTCTAAATATGTATATAAAACAATTTAGCACCACGAATCCACCATAACAATGTTTTAACCATTGCGATTTATTGCCAAGAAACAGTAATTTTTGAGTAGCAAAAAGCATAATACAAATATAACTGAACAGGGCAGACAGACAAACTGAGGGTAGATAATTTTTGCTGTCCCTTACGACTATGTTTGGGTTCGGAACTCGAAAGCGTTTGAGGAATCTTGGATGACTGATTACGATTAGAAAAATCAAAGATATTAGAACTACACAAACGACAATGACAGGAGCTTTGTTATGCAATAATAACGGTAACAATCAAATGACTGTAAGCTTCTTCCCAGTTAACTCTCAACTCAGCTCACTTAAGTATTTCCTGTACTTGAAAACGAACAAATCGTAATGATCTAAATTGCGGCCACTAATTCCTGTAGAACTAGTATTTATTCAACGAGTGTACTCCTTTGATTTATAAAAAAACGTTATGTTCTAACAAAGCTGATTTGAAAACAAAACAAAAACACTTAGATAATCCGTTTATCCAGTTTTATGGGATTTGGGTGAGCTCTGGGTTGCGATCGAGTGAAAAGGTAACACAAACAGCAACTTCACACTGAAGTGCGTATTTGTTATTGTTATTCTCCATGAACTACAAGCTCTCCCAAATACGAGCATACATAACATTTTTTACAAGATAAACTACTCTTGAAAAGCACAATGGAGAAAGAATACTCACTTGAATGAATAAGCATTCTAATGATGAAGGTAATAATGAAAACGATGATTATAAAAGATTAGTGTATTGTATGAATTTGTGTGTGGTTCCCGTTCCCGTCACACCAACATGAAAATTATCTCTGTATTTACAGCTTTTAGTACGTACTAAAATCTCCTTTTTGAAAAATAATAAACACTTTTAAACGCGTTCTTGTTGTTGCTGCTTTCCTATTAATAATAATAATAATAATAATAAAATAATAACAACTCTACCTATTATGTAGTGCATTCTACTGGCGATCCATCAACCTTTTTCCCCACTTGAAAAAGTGATATTAATGCTGTACTCGTAATGAATTGATATTATTGTTATTATCATTAGAGTGTTGTGAAAGATGGACCCTTTAGCTATTACCAAGTGAGTAATAGGGGACGACCCTTCTTCCTTTTCATACTTGCCATACAATAAAAGGCAGTAAAATGCAATAATAATGATCTTCATCTCGTATCGTTGTTGGCGTGCTTGCGTACAAAATAACCATAAGTTCATCTAGATGTAGAGAGAGAAGGACGTGACGTTTTTTTCTTCGTCGTAGAGATGATACACAACATAACAACACAAGTATGCAGCTGCATCACCATTGCTACCAGGACCAATAATAATGTGTTACCTCACAATCATCATCCAATACCACTACTATACATATAAAAATATCTTTTGTAAATAAACACCTTTTCATTATTCAATCACGGTGTTTTTCATTGTGAAAGTTCTCCCTTTCTGGACACCTTAACAATTTAGCATGGTAAACTCCATCAAACACTGTGATAATGGAGTGTGAGTGTACATGTGTGGAGGATAAAAAAAGAAAATGATCTTGGTTGGTCCCTCTCTGCCGTTATGTCCTTTCAGTCCATTTAAATGCATGAAAGAACACTTTTCCTCTCCCTATTCCTTCTATTAATAACAATTATGAATTGGATATATTTAAAAAAATATATATATTCATTTTCTTTTCGCAATTACGAGACGCATTGTTGTGAAGTTTGAGGTAATGGCTGGGGACGGCAAAGTGCGGGCATTTAGATATCTATTTTTTAGGGATGTATTCATTCACTCCAGCATAGCATACCAAATAAATTGTATTGTAGAGAGCAGGCATTCTCAAGTCGGTTTTGTCATTAAATACGAAGGATAATGTACAACCGCATGTCGTGTAATGTCATTTCAATGGTGGGCATTATGAAACATCATAAGAATCATAAGTTGACATAGACATTCACAAGTCATATATGCTTATTCAAAACTTGTGGTGGTTATGAATATGAAGATTATACGTGTCAATTATTAGGTATCATGTCAAGATCGCAAACAAACGGGCACGATTACAATTGCGTGTAAAGATTAAATAATATGTTAAATGTGTAATACGATGGATACACAACAGCGTAGATTTAATACAATTCTGTGGAATGACTTTGATGTAACTTTAAAAGATATGCACATTTAAAACGCTTTTAGACGCTTCAAAACTTTGTCAAGCAAAACGGTCGCACTTTCAAGATGCCTCATAATTAATTAAACTATTACTCCCAAAAACATAAACACATATATTAATTATTAAATTAAGTTTTTATCATCATTTTAAATAATGTAATGTAATAGTATTAAAAAATAAAAGAAATTTTAGTTATTCAGGAAACGCTGAAAGCAAAAAAAATCATCTACAGACGGAGGGACAAACAGATACCGAGTCGTAATACGTTTCCAGCGAGAACGTGTTAAATCATCCTATTTATCACGAACCATAATAGTAAAGTTTTGTATATCCAACAGTCCAGAAGTACTTTTTATCGCTGTCTCTGCCCTTCGGTAATATTGTATTTTCCCTGCTGTATTTGTTTGCTTATAATGCGAGTGGTAGTGATATTGTCATAATGCGGTACACCTTATAAAATCCATTGGCTGAGCTTAATTAATGCATCTAAAATCACTCGTAGTCACTCAGCTCGAGGATGATGAACCGTGACTAAATTGTGTAGCTATATAGCATATAACATTACAAAGTTATGCCGTGTGAAGCAAATGCGTGTGTAGCACTGCACTGATACTGTGTAGTGCACTTATCCGCCTATTCCATTTGCCGGCGATCATTATTAGCCGTATTATGAAAACAATATTAATGATGAATAAATGTGTATCTGTACCACCATTGAATGATCAGTAAGCATCATCAATAGATTAATCACTAACCACATTGATCATTAGGAAAAAACTAACGATTCCACCACCTAACATAATGGTTTGTCAGAGAGAGGTGAGAGGGAGAGAGAAAGAGGTAAAAGGGAGTTACTGACCGTAAGAAGATATTGTTGTATGATGAAGCTTTTTATGAAGACGACGTCCACACACGTACATAAAAATGAACTTGCATCTATCATGGATGAATAATGAAAATCTTGCGGGATTCTCTTGATGTTATTTATTGTGAGAATTCAAAGCTGTCAGGACCAATTATCACCACATTCACCTCAAGACTCTTGTCGATTTCATGGTCTGAAATGATTTCATTTTTTAAATTTCATTATGTTTAAGGTGTATTTTATCGAAGATGTATAATGTATACACTATGTGTATTGAGCTACTCTTGGGCCTACTAAAACTTTTTGGACGCAATTGTACCTTCATACATGATTATGCCTTTTGTGCAAGTAGGTGTATCGGTTTTATGGGTGCATGGTAGAAATAGATTTGATAAGGTTCTAGTCGGCACATATGTAATGGGATGGCTGTGCGCTTTGTTTTGTTATTGCAAAATTACTGTATCCGTTTTAATAGGGACATTGTTAATAGCCCGATAGATTAGAAAGATTAAAGGAGACTGATCATCTCTCTACATACAGTTGTTATCTTAATCAGAGAGACGTCTGTTTTACAACTTCATTGAAACTGATGAGATAATGACCAAAAATCCTTATTACAAAAAAGTAAGGAACGGCCATTAGTAAATAGGAACATCGCCATTTCATTTTGTATTGCTGAAGCAAATGTTAGCTTAACACGAAAGTAATGGAAATTTTTTTAGTGCATTATTGTTTCAAACATTTGAAACCTGTAAACGCGTGAAAATTAATTATAAAAATCGTTCCTCTCGGTTTCCTTTTATAAGTGAGGAGTACATGCATCTCACATTACCGAAGACAGGCATATACTACGATAATGTGCTGTATTATCCATAAACCCAAGTACTGACTGTGTCAGTGTAGATTCTACTAATAACAAACAGCACATGACTTTTATTACGTTTTTTTGAAAGCATTCAGATGTTCATTAAATCATCAAATATTTTGTATTTTGAAGACAGTTCAAGCGCATTAGGCTTCTACTGTGGAAGAATAAGCAGAAAGAATTAAGGTGTAAAAGCCAATTTTCTTGATTTTTTCAAGAGTGTAAGTCTCATTTAGTTTGATTGTTCACTGACTTTATGGCCAGCCAACTTATAATGAGCAAGTGACGGTTTTCTCACGGTTTCTTGTCAAATTAACCATTTGTCACCTGCTACAATCTCTACCGAGTCAATCGTCATAAACGCAGCATGAGAGCCTCTTGCTCTTCGAGTAGCACGGCACTATAGCCACAAAATACATTTTTTTATGAAAAAGATCACCTGGATTGATTTCATGATCATATGAACAAGGCATGGTAGTCGTCGTCACCTTTAACGTTTTATCTCTTCTTAAAGCCAGCTTCAAACTTGACGATAGAGGTGAGGTGTGAGGCGATAAACGCTGTAAACGAGCAACTGATGCTCTTTGTATTTTTTTTACCACACATGTGTCCAAGTATCCCCATATCATTATTATATCTTTTCGTAGACAACAACTTTACATCCGTTCCTTGCCTTCGCCGACAAAAAACAACAAAAGTAGACGCAAGCTGAGAACAGTTTAGCACAAGTGAGATGGTTAGAGGCGGTGAGGATCTGCATCCATCGGGATAATTAGAGAGGTTTTCTCATACTGAGCCAGTAACGTTGCTCATTTCATTAATTTTTCATGAAATGAGGCTGACAGAAAAAAAGTTGTATTTAAGGTAGATTAAACTTTAAAAAAAAGAGTAATGTCGTCAACGTAACGACTTGACGCCTACTAATAATAACCTAATAAACACGTCTGTAATAGGTATACATTTCATGTGGAAAAACTAGGGGGACTTTTTTATTACCAGAATGCAACCTGGCCAAACTGGCACATGTTAGTTGGCTGAGCATTATTGTCACTTTATCCATTCGTTCAATATGCAAATATTTTGCAGACAATCGTGTCTCCCTAGTTTTTGCTGCGAGTCCTTTTTACATCAATTTTGAGTCATTACAAGCTATTGCTAAAGCTAGAACATTAATTCGCCCACCACCATGAATGTTTCTTGAGAAATTACAAAAAATTATGTATTTCGTGTAACGTCCGCGCGTATGCATACTACATCCAGGTTCATTTTTTAACGCTTTTTGTCGGGTTTTCACCTTTCATGCATCCACCGTTTTCCCTTCTTTAACAAAGTGGCGGCATTTTAATGAAATGGAGAAGTGCATAACTTGCGAATTTAGCAAGCTTGTGCAATGCATGCAAACGAAAAGTATTCAATACTACCTATTAGTTGATAATAGTAATAGGTAATATATAGTCAGAGCAACAAAGGAGACTTACTTTTGCCACGTAGGTAATAACACTTTTGTAACAACATCAACAACGTACCTATCTAACATCGTTCAAAATAACAGCAGCAGCGATTATATTTATTGTGTGCTCAATTGAAGCAAATTGTTGGTTTCCAATAGCTGCCAGCCACATATGTTGCAAGAAAAGAACAAATTCAAAAATTAACGTGGCAAATGGGCATATTATATTTTATTTTTATATAGTTGCCCACATACACACACACTACCTGTAAGTATATATACATAGAAAGTTGTCACGCAACAACTACAGCTAGCATGATGAAGAAGAGAAAAAAAAACAACCCTATCAACAGACAGTCGTCCGCTTTTAAAAAACCAAATGACGCTTAAACATGCTCCATTCTTTTTTTTCAGTTTTATTTTCATTTTCCACTTTATCGTAATCATAATCATATCATCAAATCATATTAAATGTACCTACATAACATACATATTATATACATCATATATACCGTAATACCATATGACATGACATGGGTATATAGGTATGCATAAATGCTTATGAATTTCAATACAATATTTTTTTCTCTATTCTCTCTCCTCTTTACCCCTTGTTCTCGTTGCTGTCCTTCGCCCACTCCAGTCTGGTAGTTCTGGTTATTAGTTAAAAGTTTTCATGCTTTTATGAATTGATAAGGACTTTATATTTTTCACAGGATTTCCAGGAAAAAGTGGCAGCGCACTGGCTGGCGCGGTGGAAGTCTATGACAATGTTAACGGCGTGCTGGTAATAGTGACGATGGTGGCAGATAGATCTCACGAGATTATAAAATGAGTCGTCGTATGTGTATACGCACAAGCAGTACAACAACCATAACAGAGTTATTATTATCAATAAATATCAGTTTCACTTGCTTCCTAAACACGGGGATAAGAAAAAACGACGAGAGTGAGTGCTACGATATGAAACGAGTAATATGCGAGAAGGGACTTTTTCAACCAAAATCGTTGTTCGTGTGTGCGTATATGCGTGTGTACCTAATAAACACGTCTGTAAAATAGTTATAAATTTCACATTGAAAAAGATACGAAAATTTGGGGAAAATTGTACCAACAACAGTTTCTCGATATTACACACGTATACATTTTTTGTATACACGTATACATATGTCTGCAGGAACATAACAGTATGATTTTTAGAATGATCCACTATGAAATTCCTTGACACCCATACTTTCCAATAATATCCCGTACAAAAACACAGCTTATTGGTTCAATTTTTCGAAACTACTACGAAGTAAAAAAAATCCCTGTAGTCGTATGGCTTTACGTTGTGCACGCATTCAATTTCAATCTTTGTCTGGGTTCCGCTTCTTTTCTGCGTTCACGAAGAAAATAACTATCTCGGTGTAATCAGAATTGAAAATCACTCTCTTCATCAACTTTGTTTGGTATAGAGATATTTATTTGAAGTTCTCCTCCCGTACACTCACCTAGGCGCACAGAGAAAATATATGAACCGTGTCGTTTTATTACTGTTTGCAAGCGTGTTTCTACGAACATAAAAAATTAACGTGGTATTATTCCCAAGGGTCAATTTGATTGCTGCGTAATTTAAAGATCAAACTAAACGTCTTCATCAAAAATCCTTTCGCACCTGTTATTACTCTTTCCTCCAATCCCAGTCACTGACGCACATAATGTTTTCGCTTTGGGTCTGCCTCCTTTTTACGAAAGCATCAACTACGAATTTTTTTTTGTGTACTATCAACCATTGCAGTTTGGATATGGAACACGAATAAGTTCTACTACTATTTGTTAGTCTGCAGTGGAGAAAAAAATGGGAGTTAATGTGCTGCTATTATCTGTCCAAATCATAATAGCAATAAAAAGTTACGAGTGCGGGCTTCTTTTCTAGTTAATGGAAATGTAAAAGGAGCAATACTGATCATGATAATGGCAATGGCAATGATCTTTCCCTGAATATTGTGATTATGCCATAAAGATGATGATGACGACGCTTTTGGTACACTATGTATATAATATATATATATTTTGTAAAGCACAAGTTTATTTTGATCGATGGTTATATCACAGCATGTGCACCTGTCATTTTTTTCTATATGGCCCATTCATATACAGTCGTTTTGTTCCGAACGTCAATCTCAAATAATCTCTCTTCATCTCCCGATAAATCCTCTAATTCCTCTAATATAAATGCATATTATTATGCGGGTATAAGAGAAAAAGGCGTGATGTTTATGTGTGTAGCGTACGACACACATTTATGCAGGCAGTCAGGCTTACAGAATGTGAGTCTAGAAGAGATGCAGAAGAGAAGAGGTAGAGAAGAGAGGCAGGAACGCATTTGAAAAGAGAGGAGAATGATCTAGCAAAATCTTCACATCATTTCGATTCAATTTCACATCCAAATTTCATTTCATATCACGGGAGAAGAATAAAACATGCTCGTGCATCTCGGAAGATTTCTTTTTTTCCATCGGACCAATAGTTGATTGAAAATTAATTTATATTGATGGATGAATGAAACATTAATAAATATGTGATCATCTGACTTAAACGCAGCTGACTAGATCTCGACAAAAATATGATAATAAATAATAGCTTAATAACACCCAATTGAAAGTTACTGATTGCCTGCACTTCTTTCCTGATGACGACAATCGTGATGACGATGACGATGATGATGCCTGATTGCTGTTATTGACTGATAACTAATCTTTGGCAAGTAGATGATGAATCAATTAAGTGGTTATGGTAAATGTAAGTATGCTACAAAACACGCTGTCTGTATACTGCTGTTGTTGTAAGGGAATTTTAACATCTCAATTTTGACAATTCATGCTCGTTCCTCAATGACTTGGGCTAATAACTTTGAAACTATCTGCGGAGCTATGCACGCTACAAATCACACCATCATCAATCGGACAAACATCATTAATTGCAGAATTTCCGAACCGGCCTTACGTAAAGCATTTTTGTTGCTACGACTGCATATAGCACTGGAACAGCACAGAAGAGCCCGGTTCTTTTACGGGCTACGCCATTTTGAAGCTCCTCCAAGTGTAGACTCTCAAGCCACTTGAGATTCCGGATATAATGGAGACGATGACGGCACCATGCTGATGTCACAACGTGGTAACTCGGGAAATATATTTTCTTACTTCATCCATCACACAAATCTATTTGTGTTTCCATCAATCCATGAAATTAAGCCTGCGATGAGGTTGGCGCCTGTGTACTAATATATGACACATGTTGTGCCCGAGTAAACTCGTTAATTCCTATGTTTCTGGCTCTGTGAACAGTAGTGGTTCGTAAAATTGTCATGCCATTGCTGACGTTTTTTTTAATTTGTGTTGAAGAAAACCATTTGCACACATTATCCCCGGGTTGGGTGTCCATTCTCAGATAAGTGTGTATACGTATATAATGTCAAAAGCCCTGGCTTTTCTTTCTTTTTTTCCGGTAATACTATTTTTATTCCAATTTTACAGCCGATTGTAATCTGCAAAACTGACAATTATTTAATATTAGGGTAATGCAGAAGTAAATCGAGAAATAAATAGCATTTCTGCATATTAAATTAACGACATCCGCCTCCTACCTGATGACTTTTTTTCGCCGTTTGTTTCGTTCTGCCTAGCCTGCTAATAATGAGTAATACCAATTAGAAATGATTATTTTTCGGAAAAATTAAGAGCACGCCGACCGTCCGCGTATGTTCCTTTCCGTTGGGGTGTAATAATGTTTAATGAATAATCTAAATTCCAAAGAGAGGAACAACGGAGTGGGAGAGAAGAACCCTGAGTCTCTGATGTTGTCCCACCTGCAGAGGTCTCTTTCACCCGTTTCATTATTTGCGAGCAACACAGCAGTGGCAGTAGGACTCCTACTGTAGGAGTGAGGACCATAAACGGCTGTGAAAAAGAGCTAGTCCGCTTTATGAAAACCTCCGCGAGAGCTAAATTAAAAACAGGAAAACGAGATACAATTATCATTCTCAGTTGGCAGAAGAAAAGTTCGTCAGCAGCAGCAGAAAGGACAAGAAAGACGCAATGAAAATGGTTTGCGTGCAAGCTTTTATAATTGACAGCTAAATTTTTTAAATGGTCCATTGTGGCTAGCATTAATGAGCGAATAACAAAATCACACTAAATGACTACTACACTGCACTGCTCTTGTCTCAACAACAAAAGCACATACTAAAACCTTTTATGTTTTGCATACGTCTCACGTAAATGAACATTGTGTGTTAAATAAGAGTGGCATGGCATGCATCTGCTATCCAATTCTCTCTCTCTCTCTCATTCTATGGGGTAGACGTGTCCTTTCGTTGTGTTCATCTCCTCGTCGTCATCGTCGACTTGACGGTTAAGCTTGGTGTTTCCTAGTTTCCTATAGGTATTAGGTATATCTCCTCCTCCCTTCCTTTTCCCATCATCATCATCAGCGTGCATTCACCAGTTTATTAAGAATTCCTGTACACAAATTTTCAAATGGGAGAATCCATAGAGAGGAATTATGATTATTATTGCTGCTTATTATATATGTGGCTTACAAGGAAAAGGACCTGTCGGCCTAGGAGTGATCGTTTCAAAATTTGCTATACTTTATCAAATATGATGCGTAAAATTTAATAACATCTACAATGGGGACATATAGGACAAATAGGGTGTTCAAAACGCCAAATTTTTTCGGGGAACTTCCACAGCATTATAGCATGTTTGCTTAAATAAGTCAGCTTTATTATAAATCACTAAAAAATTAACGGGTTTCACTCTCTCATTGTTTTGAAATAACATCGCTGTCATGTTCCCACTTCTAATGTTAGCGCTTATCATCGTGCCTAGTTTATAAAAGAAATTCAGTTTAAACTTTTACAAAACATAAAGACATCTGCATATGAAAAATATCATTAATTAATAAATTTATTAGTTAAAATTAGTAAATTTTTAGTAGCCTAATTAATAAGTTGACATTACTTTTAACACACTCTCTCGATTGAAGACGGATGTAAAAGACAATTACAGAGGAAGCTACAGAGTTCAAACGGCATGTAAACATTAAACGCAATTTTGAACAAGGTTGATATGTAGTTAATACATCATTGAATTCTTTGGATTTGAACCATTGCTACGAATGGTTGCTTTCCTTGTTAGTGTGCACGTCGGTCCGTCTGTAATGTATGCGAATTCGAAAATCCTATATTTCATTTTATAAGGATATCGCCATTAATGGGATAATTAAGCCCTCTATTGAGGATTAATCCACCATAATCTGTATACGAACAAATTGGAATTGTTGGTAAAGTTAGTTAACTTCCATAAAGCACACCGAGTTAACGTACTTATCAGTTCAGCACCCAACACCCTCAAATATTTCTGCACTCTTCGTTTCTCACAATAACGTCATTATATTCATTGAATTTGTGGTGGTTGGTTGTTGTGACCAGAAGAGTACACAGTGCACACTCGCTCAGACAAATAAATGAGGAAAAAAATGGGCCTGTTCTAGCCATATGCTCGCTTAATAATTAAATATAATAATATGCACTTGAGAGCATCGTCGTGTAGAAAGAAAAACGTTATCATTTTTTCCTTTCGTGAAAACTTGAGTAATTAAGTAACTCTCAAAACAGAGCAAATGTCCCCAATGATTATTTTGGCATGCGAAAATTGGCCGCAAATAAATTGTAATATAAAATGCAAGTTTATAGCCATAAAATAGTTCACTTATCACTACCACTACTACTTCAGAGTTCCTTTTGGCGGTTGCACTTGTATAGGTTCTTCGTAATCAAATGTCATTAACATTAATATATACAATGGTTAAAAAAGGGTCATAATAAGTATAATGACGATAATGTGATAATAAGTAAATAAATAATGCGATCAAATACTCAGTTTCTCCTGAAAATGTTTCGTGAAAATGTAGTGTGTAGGCGTACATGATGAAAAGGAGCATGTCACTGACCAAATAATAATGATAGTAAATGCGCCTATTCGCTCACTCATATATTCGCCTTTAACAAAGGCCAAACTTACAAAAATGACGTGATAATTTTTAGCAGAGCATATAAAAGTGGCGACTTCCCATCATTATTTACTGTTCTCATGATGTGTGTTCTTGAAAAACGGAGTAATTAACACTGACTAGTGACGCACCGTTCTTTTCTCTCTGCCTATCTAGCAATTTCTTTTCTGCTCAATTATACTGAGTTAATTAACGTATCATTAAGAGTGGATCCAGTTGGATCATGCTACGTGTATATTTATTTCTACGTCCTACATGCGACATAACGCATCTTCTTGTTTCCCCTCTCCACGCTCTGGGAACGTACCTGACAATACCACTAATTTCACATTAACTCGCCTACATTCTGAACGAAATAGCACTGGCGTGCATAGCAACGCTCCATAAACCCGATGATTGGAAAGCGAGCTAATTCGTTGAAAAGGAAAAAAAGGACCGCTGACAAACAAACATTACACACATTGGAGTGTTTTAAAATCGTCTTGATGTTTATCACTGTAAACTGTTTGATCAGTAACACCTGGATGAAAATTAAATTCAAACGTGGCCTTTAAACCAACTCATGTGACCGGACTTTAAAATTTGGGGGGTTACCCGGGAGTTACGGTCAAAGCTAATCTGTTTTAGTCTGATCAATGGAAATTGATTCTCGAACCCCCTATTTTAAATCAAATAAAATTGTCTCAGAATTAAAGGGTAAACTTTCCACAGGGGGGGGATTATTCAAACCAAATCGACTAAACTTGAAATACAAACTGACGCAAGGCAACAGAACCGGGCATTTGATAGGTACAACTAGATAAAGCTTTGCTGCTATGTTATAATTGAAGCAACATTTAACTTAAATTGGGTAAGCAGTTAATTAGACAAGTTTTTCTTTGTTCTGCTGGTCCTAATCAATACAGATCGATTGGTGAAATCCTCTGCTAAATGAAATCTAGTGTATCGGCATGGGAAATATTGAACTATGCCCTCTTTAGACAATCAATCCGCGCGAATCCCATAATATTAATGTAATTCCATAGAGGTACGTCTGTACTAAAATCATAACTGTGGGGAAACCCCCATGTGAGTTAGAGGAGTTGATATAAGCTATTTAGATGAATACCCTAGAGGCGTCATTGAAATCCCTAAATCAGCTTTAGTCAACATAAGGTTTCACAAGGAGAATATATATTCCGCTGGGAGGTTTTGGATAGTCCGCCACAGACAAACTGAACGATTCTAATACGGTGATGCGGCTTAACCAAGTACTGTCGCTACTTAATAACAATAAGTGCGGATTGGATTGTCAAGCATTTCGTCTTTTGGCACTGAGGTGCTGAATAATACAATGAGGATGTGAATTGTTGGTCAATTATCATCTAATGAATGCTGCAATAAGAGAAAGAAAGGGAAATAGAGGGAGACAGGAGTTGACAGCACCTAGAACGGGAAAGATTACACCCTGGAAGGTTAACACCGTTTTCATGAGAACTGTAGCCCATTAAATTAAATTAATTCGAAACAGAATTATGACAAGTGAGAAAGAAGCACACATTCATTTGCGATGTATTCATGTTTGTGTATGGAAATTATGAGCTGCTCTTTTGCTGTCATTTTGATTATTCCATAGAAATAAAGACCAACATAAAAAATGACGACATGGCCTTTTCCTTTCTTCTTGCCTTCTTGCCCCCGTTCAACTTTTCCTCCGCTTCTCCTTTGATGATGAAGATGCGAAGCTGTCAATTTACATACATTATCGAGTATTTGTACACGTCAAATAAAATTACAATTTTCTCATTCTTTTTGGCATTTGCTCAGGAAACAAGTTTACTTTTCTTCATGGATTGTTATTATATGATTATAAAGTGTAAAGAATAAAAAGGAATCAGTTGAGAAGCAGCTCAAGGATATGAGAATCTCTTCAGTAAATATTTATTTGCCAAAACTAATATCTCAAAATTATTTCGGTGGGAACTGAGAGAGCAGACCCGACGAGGCTGAGAGCACAAGATTTTAAAGCGTTTTCGATACACCGATAACACAACACATAATACACAAAATCCTTTTGCTCTGAGGCACGGAGTTTTTTGTGAGTTTTCAAAATAACTTGAGCGAATCTGTGGCGTGACAGAAACAGTGACAGCCTTCTGATGATCGAGCGTCATCATGAAGGAAAAAATGTTTGTAAATTATAATAACAAAATACAGATTCTAGAAATAAATGTCAGTCAAAAAATTGTGGTTATAACATCCCAATGAAATGTTCATCGTCATCATCATCATCATCACATCATATCATAATGCCGGACTACATCCACACCATTAAACGTTGAGCTTAAACGTACAAACAGACAATGTTATCTGTTTAATATGCAAATTAATACGTACGAATGCAAAGTAGCAGAGATAATATGATCGTGAATTTATTGCGTCGACTTTAATTTGCATTTTCGTTTTATAATAAAGTGTTCGACAGGTGGAAATTCATGAACAAATGAAGAACACAAACTGTACAACCATGGTGGGTATGTTGTATTTATTTGCAAATGATGGATTCATGTAGCGTTGATCTAATTAAAATTTAACCTTTTCGCTCGGCATCTCTCTCTAAGCTATGGTCACAGTACACACACAGAGCCTAGCTCTATATACTTACAGTCGTACTCGTGTAAGCAAATAGCATTATTACTCTGCTCTTGTGAAGCATATATTTATTTACCTTGTAGGCTCAAATAATAGTTTAATTTCAATTCAATGAGATTTCATTTAAACAACGTGTGTGGGTGTGGACTGTTAAGCATAATTAGATACAAAAGTCGTGTCTCATCAACCCTGATTTTGCTCATCAAAGTATTTTATTAATTCCTTTTTAACAAAATTGAATGCAGCCTCAATCTGGTACCCGTACCCAACCCATACCACTACTCGGTAAACCATTACGAACAAAACTTACTCAGATTTTTCCCTCTATCGTTAATTGGCTTTATCCAGAATTCCCTCCTTTCCCTGGATACCTATTTTTATCAACAAGCACATCCCGTTTTGCTGCTTACTTTCTCAAAAACTCAAGCGAAATCCCATAATAACTTTCGCCAAACGCTAAATTGTGCGAAAAGCCTTCTTCGTAATTATAAAGTCATTCGAAAGAAAAACAAGATTTAAAGTAAAAGCGGATAACCACAGTTCGCTAATTGCCTGCACGAAAAGCTCTACAGCAATCATCATCCTCATTTTTTTACATTTGTAAAACAAGAAATGTCATTTTCGTCATGAGTATTATTATCTCCTTTGAACATCATCATTCATCCATGCTTTTTTTTATAAGTCTGTAATTGCGTGCTGTTGTTGTTCCTCCACAAAACGATAATGGGTTTAAAGAAAACACATATTATCGGGGTTAAAGGCAGGTATGTACGCTTTTTATTATCGTTTTACGCGTTTAAGTACTAATCTTGGTTATACTCAAGTGTTGTTCACTACATCTCTATTTATATGCACTATAGAGATTATTATTATGCACAAAGGAAGACGAGTTATGCATTTAACATCTCTCCACTACGATTACCGCACTTTTCGTTGTGGTCCTTGTAAGGCTGAGTTGTCGGCGGCTGAGAATAAGAAAAAAATACAATATATTTAGTACACATACATATTATTACGATATAGGTATAAGCGGCAACAGCAAACTCCATTCTGTTTTCCTTCCTCCCTTTTTTCTTTTAGCAACATAGTATTAGAAACACATTAAATTGACTTGAGATGACTTATGAAGATTTATGACGTGTGAAAAGACGGAAAGGTTTTCTACACTTTCATTATCTCTTTACTTGTTCTTCATGAGTGCACTCGTCGCAATATGTAATGGCAGTGGTAATGGTAGAGAGCTAGTAATAGCAGCAGAGCGGCTTAGAACATTAGCAGTTGTGCTAGGAGTAGTAGTAGTAGTCTAACTCCTTTTTCAACTTCAAAAACACGACACTCTTCGCTCAGTGATGAATCAACATGCCTCTAGATACTTTATATATACATACATGTATGCTTCAGCGTAAACGCAACATTGTTAATCTATACCCAGGCATAACCCTTTTGAATAATTATTTGTTATCATATCACATTTCACATTACACGAAAAAAGCTGTTGTTGGAGGAGACACTGCGAACTGTCGCGAGTCGCGACCGAAGAACCGACATGTGTATATATTTGCTGGATTCCAGCAAAAAATGGCATATGCGTTTCGTATGCAAACATCGCCAGATAAAAAGAAAGGCAGCGGTATATGTACGATGTAGCTTTAAGCAAGTGGTAAAATAATCTCCAGACAGCAAGTACTTAACAAGTTTACTTGTCATTATCTGCCAGGATGTGAGTCGAAGATATGTATAAGTGCAAAGTAATTCAGGATTGACTTGTGTCAAAAAACCAAAAACATCACCTTATCTGTTTCTACCACGTAATAATGGATTGACTATTTATTGAAGTGGAATATTAATGTGTTTATTTTTGCGTCTTTGTCGTCTGTGTGCTATGCTATTTAACGCTAATTTAGAATGTTGCAACAGGTGTTTTGAATATTGAGTTTTTCGTCTCAAGCTTTCTTCAACAAACGTCTAAATGTATCACCATCACCATCACCACCACCAACCTTTCATGCACACAACTCGCAAGAAAATGTTTACATTTTGTCCTTGGTGAAGCATCACGTAGTAGTAGTAGGCGGCAAAGACCCTGATCTATGAGGAGTGTAATTACGACAAGAATAAAAAGTAATTAAACATCCAATTTTTCGTTTATTTGTCCGCCTGGCATAATTTCATGCTTTTCATTTACACATTTTTTCCCGTTTGTTTGTATGTAGCTGGAAATTATGGATTTTTTAAGTACTTCAGCAAAGAAAGTTTTTTTTAGCAGAATGCGAACCAATACCGCCATCGAAATAGGTACCAAAGTTGTAGCAATATCATCATTATTTGAGAATTATCGAGTCATCGAAAGGAACGAGTAGGAGGACGCACAAATATTTTGGTAGAGAGAAAAAAAATACCAACTTGGCGAGAAATAAGGAGAGAGAAATGAAATAAATGATGACTGTTTTTTCGCGTGTCTGCGTTCATTGGTATCGATATGATTAGTTTCCCGAGAGTTTTTAATACAACCGGCTCCCTTCTTATTTGTGCGTGTGTTTATCATAGGAGAGCTCGCAGGAGAACAATAAAATACGTATATAATATCAATATTATATAAAGTATTTTTTTCTCGCGTCTCCTTAGCTTCATTACATTTGTCCATGTAAACCTTCGTCAACGAGAAAAACTACTGGATTGTGTAATATATGAACCCACAAACATTTTTCTGTGGGTTCGTGTGCGCGATAAAATGTCGAGGGTAAAAAAAAGTGAATTTCATTTTGCCTTTTTATAAGGAAATATTTTTTGTCTGGGTAGGTATACTTTTCTTATATATACGTATGATTGGTTGATACTTCAAAGTGTAAGATCAAGAAGATACGCGTAATCTGTTCTGATTTGGCATGTATGCATATGTATATATATGTTTGTGTGCCTCAAACCGCATTTTGATGAATGTGTATGCCTTACGTGTATATGCTATAAATATACAACTTTACCGCAGGATTTGTACTAATAAATACCTATTTTGCCTGTGAGTTGTTTTGTTTCCTAATCCTCTCGTCAAATTGAAAGGTACTAATTACATTTCACGCAAAGTCTAATTTTCCCAATTTTTATACCTGTTTTTTCTCTACTTTTTCCCTCTCCAAAGATGCACATGATATCATATATGTGTATATACCCAACCTGCCTATAATACACCATTTTTTGAGGTTTTGATGGACCTGCCAGATTCCCACTTTAATAATCCTACCTGCCAGGGCACCAAGTGTACGGTTTATATGTACGCATATGATTTTACATGGACGTATAGTCACAGTTGTTTGTTGTTGCTTTCCTATCGCGCAGTCTTCTGAGAAGGCAGCTTTTATGAATTGAGTTATTATAAACCAATTTTTTTAAACAACTGGCTCACAGTTGAAAAGTGGACGATTATTATTACTTACATAAATGTCAGTAATTTAAGCGACGGTGGCTGCTGCTGCCGTGGTTGATGTTTTTGTTACTCCAATTATGTGCGAGATGAAGGTTAGATTTCTTGTCTTGCCATTTCATCGGTCAAATTAAAGTATTTTGTATGGGCTTAACCTGTGCATGCAAGCATTTATTCACGCAGGCGATTTTTTATCGGTGATGATTAATTGCATATTTCTTGCCACGGAAAAATATTTACCCTAAAGATACTCCACTGGGCTTGGTGGTGGTGGTAAAACAGAGTCTACATAACCGACAATATTTCTCAAGTGATAAATTGTTTTATTCGTGCGTATTAGCAACGGAATCGTAGCGAAAAAGCACAGAGAAAAGAATTGTCTTAATACGGATGTTTGTAGGTGTGTGTGAATGCTCTCATCATCACCACTAAATATTTAGGGGTACTCATTTTTAGTAGCACAAATGTTGTACGTTTCGTGGGAGTTGGTGACTAGTGTGCTCCGATCCTGATTTACCACATCCACAAACAATCACCATCTTCACAGCTCTATAACCTCTATTTGTCTGATTCCACCTATTCGATAACTCGCATTAAATTTCTCACCGCCGTAGCCGTCTTCTGATAACAAGCTATTTCGACCTATGTATACACGTTTAAAAAGATGACAGTAGTATATAGTAAGTTACTAGTTATTAGTAACCGGAAGATAAAGAGAAGTCAGCAGGATTTTAATACTGACAACAAGCACAGAATGCCATGATGCTCTTGTAATAAGGACGATTTACGACTGCACTTGTTTTTTCACATTCTGACTGCGCAAGTTTTAAAATCAGTTTAGTATAATCATATCTCTTTCAGCTCCTGACGCGGAGTTTGATGATGAATCAGTAGGCTCCAATTGTTCGTTAGGAAGAATTTCATTAAAAGTAGATCATCATTCTCACAAGTCAAAAGGTTTTGTTCTCTCGACGAGTGTTTGTGATGCGATGTCCGTAGTACGTACTATGTACATTTTTTTAATCCTGTCAGGATATCGTGATCTCCCAATAATACCAGTCTGACGTTTTACAACATATCTTCATATTTTCCTTTTTCTGATGATGATGATGCGGCTGCTGCTGCTATTGTTATTGTTTTGAAACCCATCCTATCAGAAAAGCTTCCGCTTCTTTAACCCGTAATTTAGTGGATAAATTAAGTTTTCAACCAGAATGGACATTTTTAAGTAGAAGGGCTAATTAGTAGGGTCATGCAGGAGCCTAATTGGTAACCAATGCTCTCGTTCCTGGAAGCCATGTGATGATGCAGCCACAAGCATTTGTAAAAAAAAACTCAAAATACAATGTTTTTAACAAGTCAACCAGAGTTTTGACATGGTACATCGGACAACCGTTCCGGGGATATATTTATTTGTAACATGTGTGATGTATGAAGATACAACATAAGTTGAAAAACTTTTTTGTTTCTTGTATACTTAATCATTATCAGCATATTATTTCTATAAAAATTATTACGGAACCTGGCGTCTAGTCTACGTGCAGACCAGCCTCACAAATCAGTCAGACTGCTTTTGTTACAATCTTTATTTTTTTACGTAGAAATCATCTGCCCGTCAATCATATCCTACAATTAATTCATTCATTCGGAAAACAATTCGTTGTGCTTGTGCGCTCAACTGTGATTTTCAATGGAAAAATAATAATTTCACAGAAACTTTTCACGAAAGTCGTGCACAATTAATGGTGGATTCAGCTATGAAAAGAATTCATCAAAAAAGCATATTTTTTATATTTATACATAATGGTCGTCGCAATAACATATCACATACGAATGAATAGCTTCCTATTATTGTTGCTAATCGCATACCCTGAGTTCCTCACTCTTACAACAACAAATTCTCAGTTTGCTTGCCAGTCCTATTGTTGATCATATATTTGAGCGAGTGTTGTTATTGTTATGACATACCAATAACAACTAGTACGCAATGCATATTTACATTATTCTGTGTTCGGCTGTGTAGAGTAATCTGGATTCCAATTATAGCACGAAACCATTGCATTACTTATTGCATTACGACTTTGCGACTCTTTGGTGGATGAAACGTGTAGAGTGGAAACACAGAGCAATGTCATGTAGCATGCACAACAAAACTGACTGCCTTTTGTGGATACGAAGGTAAATAAATACAATTTTGATACGACAAGAGACCTCACGGGATATCCTATTAAGCGACTTGCATGATACCGTCATCAAAATCATCGCCACTGAAAGGCATGGTGTGAAAAGAAGAAAAACACACGGTTTTTGTACCAACGGACTGACTGACTGCTGGTATGTTGCGGTCTATGTATGTAGGTGGTGACTGGTGTGAGGAGAGGTCTGCGAGAAAACAATGGATTCCGGATGACAGATAAAAGGATTGATTTCGGACATTTGTACTTAAAGATTGTTATTTCACGAGAGGATATGGCACAAAGTGGGCTGTCAGATTTCCAAAGTAGTTTATCTCCGTGTACGATTTTCTTGCCATAAAACCTCTTTGCACACACGGAGATCGGGCATAAGCGGCTGAGGGAGTTGAAAGAAGGTAATCTCTGACTCTACGACACAGTGCAGTTAAGTGAAACTGGGGAACAACAGCCATGGGCAAATCGTTCAAAACGTTCACTTTGTTAAATAATATTGGTATTGATACTAAATCTATTTCCTGTGTGTAAGCAGTTATATTAGCACAAGATGGGGAGGTGGTTTTTAGTTGTGGTGCTACTCTCTCTGTAGAAATCAATCTGTCACTAGATTGAAACGCACTGTGAACGCCTAATGTATACATATTAACGTAAGGGAATGGCTTTTTCTATGTTATGCATGTCTCCTGCTTCTGTCACGACAATAAGAAATATATATTTCGGAAGGTGTGCACGGACGTATGGCTTTGCCACCGAGGGAGTTTGAAACGAGTATTATTACGATGATAAAGGGAAACTTACTTGAATCTTGACAGCCAGTTTAAACGGCGGGTTTGTTTCTGATGGTGGTGGCGGTGTCACGATATGTTTCATCTACATGTCACACACGACAATTGTGAAACATGCCATGTTGCTCTTATCGTCATTGTTTTGTAGCGAGTGAAACAGTTTCGTTTGATCCTTTCTGATTGTTATGCTTTCTTCCATGGGGAATCGACGGAACCGCTTTTATTTGAGAAGTGTGGTCATTGTGGTCACAACTGCAAATGCCATCGGCAATGATGTTTAAATATAACTACTCCTGCTCACATCAAATTTTAAGGACTTTGAAGGACAGATTGCTCAACGGATAAATAGAAATGGCATTGTTTTCACCAAATCAATCAAACCGTGTAAATAAGTTGGCACAAAACAAATTCCAATCCATTGTTATCGCTTTACGGTAGAAGATGTCAGACAGATTGCCATGGTTACACGCAAATCTACATTCCACAACATTGACTCAACACAAAAAATATTCCGTATTGTAATATGCATGCATACCCCTTAAAGACTAGAGGTACTTATACTTACAGTGTGATGCCTAAGCATCATTTCCGATTGTGAAAATTTAGTAATTTTAATCAGATCGGATCATGCAGTATATAATCAAGTTCTCCAGCGGTGTTTTTACTTATAAACATATCCGCATATAACAATACCTTTATTTATCGACCATTCCCATTTTCCTTCTTTGGAAATGTTTTTACTGTACTTGTTAATTCCGGCTGTAATATGTGCCTGGCGTAAATAGGAAAAGGATCGTTCAATGTACCTCTACGTGAGTTCCCATGTGCACGCATTCCCGTACTGATAACGCGTTTCTTAAGCTGGATGCCTTTTTGGTTTTTTTGACATACCTAATGTAATTCCTAAGTACATACAACACAATTGTTACAACAGTCCGATAGAATAAAGCCATTTTGAGATTTTCCACAATGGCTACAAACGAGGCCCTGTTGTATTGTCCTTCTCTGTGTAAGTCGCGTAAAGGCGATCAAAAAGGAAAAACAAATCATTTCGCTTCAGTAATTTCGAATTGTATCAGACTCCCTCACACAGTCACCGCAGCTCAGCTTCATTTTAATGCGATTCCGCTGTGTGTAACTTCATTTTAATGAATGACGGAAAAAATACTTAGCAGCTAACAATGGGCTTTGTCACCGTCACACCGCAACGAGACGCAAAGCATTGACCAGAGAGAATAGTGCTCTGTTGTTATCGGTCCACTTCTTTACGACTCATTACGCCTGGTGCTTTCTTCGTTTTCTTTTTTTTTGACTAAACGCTTTCCCCTTTTGATCGCTGGGCTTTAGCAATAAGTGCGACTGTCATGGTTGGCTGCTCGGATGTTCTGGTTGGAGAGAGCACATTTTTGGTCGATGCTTTCCACTTACCGTAAATCGGGCTAATCTCAAGAAAAATATTAATAAATTTTCTACAATTCAATTATCTTGAGAACTGGCAACCAACAGAAAGAACACCCATTCCTAAATTTTTATTTTTAAGAAATGTGAAAATTTTCGGGTTAAATTCGTAGCGTGTGTAGGAAATCACAACCTTTAGAGAAGCCTTTCAATTCGCGAAATTAGTTTAGAGATATTCAACTTTTATTTTTAAAACGGCACTTGCTGTTAAACCTACAATTTAGGGCAATGCGAACAAACTCCGTATTCCCATTTAGTGTGGCGTGAAGCAATAGATATATTGTGGCCTGACAAAATGAGCGTTTGCTTACACTGCTCCTGATGTAATCGTAAATGCACAGAGATTCAGCCAGATTTTAGATTCAGGCAGTCTGAAGAATTTCTTTCGCATGTTGGAACAGCTACAGCAATAATATTTTTGGTTTAAATTCAAAAGAATCTTTTGTTGACAAGCGGAGAGTTATCTCCGGGCGCCATCAACTCATTAGATGCTACTAGAGAAGCTCACCCGGCACTACGCTGCTGCTACCAATATAAACGAGAGAACGACATCAGGCCATATAAATTTTTTGTCTCCCTTTCTTCGTGTTGTCATCGTCAAAATACTACTGGTTGAAGTTGAGGCAGTGGAACCATTCTTCACTCCATTCATTCATTCATTCATTTGCTCATCTTTCCATGGACCATGACACAAGTTAATTCATTGTATATAATGCACGACGAGTGAAAATACTGTCACCAAGTGCACATGTTCTGCATCCATCGTCTTCCTGTCTATTTTCAGAAAACAGGATAAGTGTATAATTTTTTTATGATTTTTTGAGATATTCACAGACCGTACTCTCGTTAAAGATACCCTATCTATTAAAACTAGCTAGTTTTAGGTTTGATGACACAACAGGTATTTTTTTAAATACACAGTTACGTCTCCTAACCTGGGAATAATATTGAACAGTGCATGTTAAATAGATCAAGTCTACTTAAAATATGTAATTGTGTAACAGAACTAACGAACATAACAAATTTTAATTACACTTTTTAAATCTGAGCTACCTAAATTTGATATTGTCATATATTAATTTTGTATACTGTTTATGTATTAAAAATGGAAAAAGGAGTCATATTTCATATTAATTTCCTGTTTTAACAACGAAATCTATTTTACATATAATAATCCATGAGTCATCATCCTTTCCTCTGTGTGTTATTCCCGCTGCTTTTTACTATTTCGTTTGCTCAGCAATTTTATTGTCACTTTTTAGTGTTGTGAGTTGAAAGAAGTAATAATATCTACACACACATGTGTACCGCTACCGCTTCTCGTTTCTGTTTCACATGACCAGCCAAAACTTCCTGCACGAGTTCATACAAAATCTTCCAGAAGAGAAACCAGAGCTTCCTTTTATTTAAATTAAACTTATAGATCAGATAACGATATAATTGGACCACCACGAAGACACAAACAACTTCTTACAAATACGTTTGTTTAAAATGATTCCTTATCGTTATTGATTTTTACGCAGAGATACATTACTTACGTCGTTTCACCAGGTTAACAATAAATTTGTTTAAATCAGTCTCTATTAATATGACTTTAATTTAGTTGGACATTTTTGTCATTCTACAGGAGAGTCAATAAATGGAGGGTTTAACCTTGAGAAAACATGGGAACGGTGTGTTTGCTTCTGATAAATCTTTCAGCATTGTCAAATCATTTTCAAACAGCGTGTCACCGAATAATGAAGTGAAGTCAGTCTTCCATAAGGATACTTTTTCTTTCTCATTGGCTATAATAGATATAAAGTTCAGTTTTGATAATGGGAAATTTATTTTACGGTAGATTTTGATCGTTCAGGTAAAAATGCAATTGACTTTTCATTTTTCTCAAGTGTTCAAAAGCCGGTATCTTTTAAGTTGCCGCAACAAAGTTTTTTCTGAAAAGATATCAGGCTGTTATTACGTTTACAAATAGTTAAATGATGTGGACACAAACACTTACCGTTGTGTAACTCCATTGTTAGACTCGGAAGGTAAAAATGTGTACCTTTTTCATTTATTGATGTTTGATGAAGGCCATTATAATAGCACATAATAAAATTGTACCTTTGTCAGTACCTTTTCACTCTTTTCGGTATCACTACGTGTATCTACCTACGGGCATTATACAATTTCATTTTTTATATCAAAATGGTCACCATTGACAAAGGTTAGAGGAATGTTTTAATATACTTTACAGGTGCTTGAAAAGGGTGAAAAGTGAAAGATCGGGAGAGAATCTAAAAGAGATTTTTTGTCGGTCTAATAAAAATAATTTATGTGACTGTATTTTCATTTATCACAAATAGTCACTAGTCACTACGCCGTACGAAATAGTATCCATTTCACTTGAAGGGATTCATTGAAGGAGCAAATCTTTTCTGCCATCTTCTGGTCAGGGTTTTACAGTAAGCGAAAAATGTATATATTATATACAGTGTAATGTTCAAAATATGTCATGGGTTCAAAAATTTACTGCATTGTTGTAAACTTGGTATTTGACAAATATATTATCAGGGGAATTTAAAGTGACACAACAGTTTACCCAAAGGGATGCGATTGTGACAGTTATAGCTTGTTTTTACAAATGCTACTTGTATACAATGTGTATATGATAAATATGTGGCATGTCATGTGGAAAGTTTAATTTTGGAAAAATTTCGAATAATAATACGCTTTTCAACATTTATGCATTTACGCTGTTCAATTGAATTATCGACATGCAGCAACCACATGACAGATTCATTTTAAAATTTATTTTTACACGCATACATGCACTGAAGATGGTGGCGTATTAGAAGAAAAGTTGTCAATAACCATTTCTCGCTGTACAAGTTGACAAGTTTATTTATTGCTAATCATGCCGAAATGATGATGGCAAATATTTGATATTAGTATCAGAACATCATCGCAAGGACCATTCATGATGATGTGATAAAAAAATAAAGTAGAGAATGAAGTAATCGATTAAAGATGGAGTACTACAATGTGGTACTTGCAAAAACAACGACATGGTTGTATATACACATGCAAATGAACGGACGAAGGAATTTGGCAATTTATCGAAACGGCATTATTATTTATTTAGTGAACTTCACAAAACACGAAATAGGTAGTCTACAGTTTTAAGCAATACACAGCAATACCGGACCGACCGTTTCAACAAAAATGCAAGTACTGTGCACACGCGTAAGGTACACTGTTAAATTTTTCTAGAACGATAAACTGCATTTCTCGCTTATTATTATTAATTAACTTCTTTGCAATTCACCGCATGCTGTGATTTTACAAATTAAATGCAGAAACATTTCATGTCAATGAAGTTGCAGAAAAACTTACAGTCACAATCGCCAAGCTGACGCTACTTGCTTGCTGCTGATACCTCTGGTATGTACGTAGAGCGGTAAGGCTATTGTCTAACTACATGTCTTGAGTCTTGACTTCCACAACGATATACAATCTGTACAGCACAACAACAGGTAGTGGCTTGCTCCTTTGCAAAAGAATTCAGAAAGATGATTAGCCGTATCATCATTGTCAAAGTTACGTTGCATAATTTGGTGAGATAAATGCCTACTTCAGGTAGACAACATTTTTAATTGATCAAATTGCATAATCGTGACTGTGTTGTTACCTGCTTTGATGCGTATGGTGCATTATTAACGCCTAACTAATCCTGTCGTCTTCACATTCAATTTGATATGAAACATGAATAGGTATCATCTGTTCAATATCTTCACACGACGACAAGTCTTATTCGGAAACATGAAATCATTTGATGACATCTTATTCTTATCTCACACTCACTACCTTCTCGATGGCTATATACCTTTGACGCTTTGTAAACTTCATCACCACCATCGCTTATCATGTAGTAGTGGTATCTATTACAACGACATTAGAGCGGGCGGGATGAGTCTGTGGTCAACAGACAGTAAACTACATTTTTTCTTATCGTATCTCATGTTTCCCCAACCTTTTAAGCTGGACACAAAGTATGTTGCACCGTCGCGTCGTCACTCATACGGAAAGTACATAAATGATTCGTTTCAAGGATATACGAAGTAGGCGTTCTCCCCAGTGAAGTTGTTAAGAAGGTGGCGCATTTTAAAGTGAAAAAACGTAAATTTTGTTCACATTTTAATTCAAATGTACTTTCATTAACGCCCTTTACGGCTTCATCACCAGCAATAAAATATATGACGTATACGACTCGTAATGCATGCATTTTTCAGACAGACCAGCTTTGAATTCGTTTGCTGTGTTTTTATTTTTATGTGTGTGCAACTTTACACATAAGTTTCTACTTTCGCACATTTCTTCTAGACGGATTACAACATCGCGTCTTTTCATCTATTTTGCCAACTTGTTAGTTGAAGAGTTAATAAGTTTATTGAACTAATCGGTTGTCTTTTACATTCATTTTATTGACGAGAACACCAATACAAAATTTTGTTAACGTTTTATGTCGAAGAAAAGGAATAATAATAAAAGTACGGAAAATCAAATGATATTCACATCGGACGAAGCAATTAATTCTATCTTTGTGTTGATTTACAAATGTATACACCTGTTATATCCTCTCATTAACATCGGATAGACAGACATAGACGAGACTGAGTCATCATCGAAATGCAGATTACCCCACCTGAACGCATCATAGTTTTCAAGATACGTCAATGGTTATTACAGGTACCTAATTACATGCACCACGATAACAATCACAAAAATTCATCCAATATAATGGACAGTGATAGTGATACGTTATAGCATTGCAGTGAAAGAAGGTATCAATCAAACTACATATAGGTTGCAGAAATTTACGGCTGTTGAAGATGGAATCTGAACCCAGAGGAAAACAGATTACGGAAGGACATGGACACCGACGTTGCTAATCCAGTTTTGAAAATAGCGACTTGGATTTATTGTTTCTACCTCACAGGTAGTCGTAATGGCGATAAGGTAGATATGAGAAAGACATGGTCGTTAAACTGAGTGCATTAAAATTGAAAGAGGAGTAATTCATCATTTTGCATTATGTACTTTTATTAATGTACGTCTCCCATTTTTGTTGTATCACCACATATTTGTTACCCAATGTCCTGAGATTATTACGACGAAGTCAAATTGACTCGCTGATTTGTTCTTGCCAGTACTTATACACGGATTATCTAGCTGAGTACATCAAATTGTTGTGTGCATACATATATTTCAGAATAAGGACGTCCACATAAATATGCATTTGCATTATGACTACATGTACATTGACCTTGAATATATATAATAAAAAATAAAATAAGATAGAGATATCATGAGTAAAGTCAATAAAACAGACTTGCAAGAAAATTAATTGTCAAGACGTCAAAACTCCCCGTCCGTCTCTCTGCACCACCATCATATCATCATCATCACCGTCACCCCTGCACAATATGTAATAACAATAATAAAGATGCAACGAAATAAGATGGAAAGCGGTGACCAAGAAAGAGCAAGAAGAGCAGCAGCAGCAGCGTCGTGGCAAGCTATCATTTTACCAGGTTGATATTATCCATTATTTATCTTCTCTTTGTGGGGAGGGCGACGACGATGAAGCTCTTTCCTACTCTTGGAGACCACATCCATAAACACGGATTTTCTTTCCATCTCTCTCTAGTCAGCAGACTGTCGGTTTTCCTCTTTTTAGCCTATTCGTATGGCAACCGAGTAGAGTCATGTTTCAAGTTTCAACAAGTGTTGTTATCATCATCGATCTTTATACTATGTGTGTATACGTACATATTGCTATTTTACTCTCTTTGATTTTTAAACGTGGTATTATTTTACAAAAAAAAGAAAGAAATACACTTGATAAGAGCCGAGTCATTTATAAAGTGTAGGTCCAAAACGAAGATTAAAAGCATTTATCAGTATCATTTTTTTCATTTTTATTACTTAATATTAAGATAATGAGTCCGGTTTTCCCTTTCTTTTGTAGAACTGAAACAGTTTAATACATGAAGCATACCATCATGGCAATGCAATAAAACATGCATGTATTTCCCTATAATTGTACACAACACACTGTTAGAGTTGGAGACATCACCACCACACAGAACGCTGCTGGAAGTGAACCGACGCGAAGTATGTAGGTAAGTAAAAAGGGAGAGAGAGAGAGAAACAATCGTTTTTTAATGCTTGACTTTATTGGGTGCAGCAGCAGCTGTATTGGTTGCTTTGATAGCAATGATAAATAGTGGATCTGGCTCTTCTGGATGGACCTCTGCAAAACAACAATGGCAATAATAATAATAAAGACAAACAGCCATGAAAAGTGCACAATTTACTTTACGTGAAACAAGGCAATCAGGATGACATTTAGAAATCTTAAAACAATTGAATTGTCTCATCTTTCCCTTATCGTTCCCCAGCCAGCAGTACAAAGTGGATGATTATCGCTCCCTTTTTTCTTCAACCAACTCGTCACACTGCGAGATCTCAACATTCTGATAAAGGCAATTCTCAACCGGTGGTGGTAGTGATACGATATTTGTTTCGAACAGACTACCCTTGTCTTTCCCAGTGTGGCATGCATTACCACACACCAGAAGAATTTTTTTTAGTTCTTCCTAGCTGTAGTGGCACGCAGGTAATAATGGTATTAATGATGACCATAATGACGAAAAAAAAGTGCTGGGTCCTTTTACCGTCCGCTACCATATATACATGTTTGATTATAAAAGTTATTTTAAGTTTCACAGCGGACAACATCGGAAACAAATGGTATAACCATAATAATAACAATATAAAACTCGTTCAAGGAAGTTTCCTTCTACAGGAGGGTATACGCTAATGGGTATTTTTACATTCGTTTATTTTTTTAGTTAATTTGAATGTTGATGATGGTGGAAGACGTATTTTATATAAATAACAGTTGTGTGTGTATGCCATTGAGCACATGATCATCAAGTTGTATAAAACAGGTATAAAGTTGAATAAAAGGTGATAGAGTAACTACAAAGCTGTCTCGTTATTTGTACTTTTTTGTTCTGTTAATCCACACAATTTAAAAACAGGCAAAGAAAAAAAACAATGAAGGAAGAGCACCATGCTGAGTAACAGTTTCATAATGCGCTTTGATACTATTTTGATTCGATGAACACCAGCTCATTAAAAGAACACCACTTGGTTGGTGTGCACAGAGACACACGCGCGTATGGACCGACCTCCAGCAGGATAGCAAAAGGGAAAGAATGGTACTTTTCAGCATCAATATAGATTATATCTCTATCATGTTGCCAGATTACTTCTTAAAATAAAGATACAATGGGAGTCAGGACTCAGGTTAGCAAAGCACGCAGTCCTTTCAAGTTTTAATATTAATAATAATAATAATAACAAGGCTCGTCATACACTGACTGTGACTCTGTGATATCTGCGCTTTGTAATATCTTTCAGTAACAAATAGAACAAAGGCTTATTCTTATTATGCAACATTGAATGCGACAAGCGATATAGACAAAGAGTAGAACACAAAACGGGACGAAGCTCATTTGTTCAAGAGGTAGAAATGGACTGCGCAGAGAGAGAGAGGAGGAATTGCGTATAATTTTCTTTTAGACGTGGATAACGTCCATGCTTTTTAATCGTTTTTATGTATTTGTTTATTTCATGTATTTTATCTGTAACACGATAAACTGTTTCCGCCTCCTGCACTGCAGACACTGTGTGTGAAGGTATATAAAACACATACGTGTAGGTATAATGTGGGGAAATCGCCGGACAAGTATACAACGGATTCTGTAATATTTATACATATTTATATTATACCTCATAATATAAAATGTGATGCAATTTTCCTCGCAATCATTTGGACGGACGATACGAGAAACAATTTATTATACTTGGTAATGGTCTAGTTGGTCGAGTCGGTAGTATTGCTGCGGCTTTCATCAAAACAGAAAGAATTCCTGATAGGAAACAAGGCTGGCTGCAGTAGTCAGCACACTTTCTGCTTACATAGTTATTATACGGGGAATAATCTGTTGCGATTATTAATTTAAATTGAGATTTACTACTGCGGGTGTCTGTGTAAAATCTACAAGAATTAATTAATCATGGCCCGACCCCGACCTTTATAAAGCTACCAAGTGTCTCCTCACAAATTATGCCAACAAATACCTAACAGACATTATCAAGTTTCCTTTGTGCCGCCAATCGGGAAAGACTCGCATCGTCGCATCTAATTTGCTACGTTTTTCGTTTTAGCCGCTGTTGGTTTTGAACAGGAGACGCATATCTCTATATAGAACAATTACAATATAAGTTTTATTTAACCTTTAATTTTCGATTTGTATCTCAAACGCTGACAAATTAATTCGTGCAGATATCATAAAAAACAGGCATCCGTAACGTAAAATCTTTATTCCATATGCCAAGTACATATACAAAAATAAAGCTGTAGTTTTTCTATCAAAACTTAATAACGAAAAGAAAGTTAATCTTGCAGGTTTTATGCTCTTCAATTATATGATCTTAAACATATACAGTGCGTTTATAATATTATTTCTATACCCAGATTATACACTGAATTCATCGGAATATTTATGCCATATGTATGATCGTCATCTTGGGTCGTAATCGTAAAAATAATTACTACAACCACATGCAATCATCGTTCCTCACCATTTGCTTTGCCACTAGTTATTATTATTAGTATTGCATCTTTGATTACCACCCATCCAACCTCTGCCTACGTGATAACCATATCTGTATCTAAATTAAAAAAGTGTATGTTCACCCAGAGTAGTGTATGGGTACGTACATTATTGTGTAATCGCAAGAAGTATAGATATATTACATGACTGCAGCAATACTATATGCACCATGTTTCACCATCAACCCAGTTCGTACGGTACCTGCTTACTGGAAAAGTGGAAAGTAGCGTACCACTACTACTTAATTAACTTCCTTTCATCACCATTTCTACCAAGATATTTGTCTGACGCTTTGGCTGAGCTACCTTCGTGTGCCGCAACCGCAACCCAGTTTCCTATATACCTGAAGTAAGTAACTCCCCTCTCCCAGTAACCATTTAATCAGGCACAATTCGAAAATATTTCCTAAAAAAACACAACAAATTTGTTATTATCTGAGTCAGCGGCCAAGGATTTGGATGGGAAACTTTTTATCCTTAGCTACTTCCTTATATTCGTATTAACGCAGTTGCTTAAAATTAGTTTTTTTTTCGTGGGGAAAAAGTTCCATGAAGGAAGTTCTATCAACTTGAGCAGGTATTTAGAGTCTAACTCCCTATTTTGTACACCATGCAGGTCCCAGTACCCCTGTAATGCGAGTCTGCTCACTGCGTGTAATAACGATAATAATCATTTTACGTGAATGAGGTAATCATCATCTACCTTTATTACCCGTCATCGTCATGATATAACTTGAATCTAACTTACTACTACATAATATATTATATCAAATCTAACTGTATATATCCACATACGTAGGTAGATGGATACACAGGTATATGAGTTGCTTAATGTGGATAGTGATGATGATGATGCTACTACTGCTATTACTACGATGTTGTTGTGGACAGGATTTGTTTACATTTTCATTAGCCCGTGTAAATGTAAAAAGTCAACGTGCCTTTTTCTTGTTTTCTTCACAGACTCCTAGCCAAGTTGCACAGCTTTTCATTTATGGGAGCCACGTACGTACATTATACAGTAGTACTAGTAATAATACGACCGTAGGTATTATATTACAATTTATATTACAGTGCTTATGCTTTAAACTGTTTGAATTTATGGAGTAATAATAATAATGATAGCTAATCATGTTTACTCAAATTGTTAAAATTACTTCACACTTTAATACTTTTATTTTTGACACTATTCCTTTCTCGAAACTTTTGAAGGTAATCAAGAAAATTTAGTTGGTATTGACGACCCTGGAAAAAATCAGTGAAGCCAGGCAGTGTAAATATTAATTGCGAGACTCACAAAAGTATTGACGCAACACTTGTTATCATCATTGGCATCTTCTGCATAGATTAAAACATCCTAGACCAAACAATGTTAAAAATACTACGTCGTTGATGGCATCGTTTAACTCTTTCTCGCCACTGCTGGTACAGGGAGAAGAAGTACAGCAACAATGAAAATAAACACCAATTTTGGTGTTCCCCTCTTGGTAGCTGTGAAGCAATTAAAGTGTATATTTAAGTGCTTGTTTAGATGTGTAAATTGCGTAACGAGTTTAAAACTGGTCCTCCCGCTCTTCTATGCTGCGTGTGTGTGTATATATTTGGGTCTTTGTCTCTCTACTTGGGAACTTTTTAATGATCGTATAAACCAGCGCATATGATGATGATGAAACACATTGCACTGTGCTAACAAGATGCAGTAGATGAACCATGAATACCATGATACGCATTAGAGATTCGTTTTGGTATGCTCCGCTTCTGTCTCTCTCCACTTCCTCTGCCCACATTTTTCTCCGTCGAACCCTTCTTTTTCCTCTCATACGAATCACATTTCGAAAATCTCAAAAATCCGTTTCCGTTTATCTACTCGTCAAAAAACGATCTTCTTCACACTGGTCGCGTTTGCTGCTTGTTAATATGGGGAAAGGTGTGTGCCATGTATCTTTTATTGTCACATATGCGACATTCTTTTTAGGCATATATAGCCAATAAAAAGTGAGTACGCAGTCAAACACTCGCATTTGATATTTATATTATCTATCACCCTCCGTTTTACTCTCTGCCTGCCTGCCTGCCTGTATTTGCTGCACCCTAATCTGCATCATTCCTCTGTAGATGAGGAGGAGGAGGCGTTTGTGGTGTAATAAGTATTCACATTATAGATATGTCGTATTGGAAGTTCAGAAAAGGATTCAAGTTTCTAAGAAAGCGAAAAGCAACCTAAAGAGAATGCATGCGTGCTAAGTGACTTTTTAGGCTTTCCACTCTCTTTCTCTCCCTCCTTCATGCATTTTCTTTTGCATAATACCATCATCATGATCCCGATCAGCAGCAGAATCACGAACAACATTTTATTTGGGAGCTGTACTCATTCTCAAGAAGCACCAGAGGGAGAGGAGGAAGTTGGAGGCATTAACTCCTCTAAATTATCCATGGGACTAAGGGACCATTTCCTTGTCAGAGAAAAAGGGAAAAGGAAGAGGAATCCAATTGCTTATGCGCAGTTTACTACTACTTATAGTTTTACACTGTATATTATATAGTGCATAAAGGAGATGGGAATGGCATTACTAATATTTTATAGTGAGCATAAGCAACCGGCAGCCAGCCCCAACGTTATATTATAAGGAAAAACGAAAGCCAACAACCAGAAAGAGAGGAATCCCGAATCATGCATGCCAGCAGTAGAGAAAAGTAACAACAGAACCGTTTCCAGTTTCGCTGACAAGCACTTTTGTATTTTTGTGCCTATTTATCAATGAATGGGTTAAAGTTGAGCACCGTCGTCGTCGTCATCATATAAGCTTGTTTTGTGTAAAAATATGTGTATAAACACACTTATCAGATATATATATTTATTTTGGGGGAGGGGAACACACATAAACACATATTTTAGTATATAGAGAGCTGTTTAGTTTAGGGAAATACACAATTTTGTGTGCGAGAGAAGCACTTTGCGACTGTTGCCGTGTGTAAAGAGTACGTGTATGTACGCGTACGTAAGCATGAATTACAAAGCGTAGTGTTGGAATTGAAACATCTTTAATCATCCATGTAACCGAGGGTGTCAACTCGTATTTGTATGCATAGACCTTCCTTGTTTAACTTCCTCTACACAACGAGGTTCGCCTTTCTCGGTAGCAGTTTCACTACTTTCAAATCATTTCCTATTATTATCGGTAACAACAAGTATGCAAAGCGAAAAAGTACACGCAGGAGTTCGGAGTGGTGATAAGAAACTGTAATTATTTCGTACCAGCGTAAACTACACACCAGCTTTCGCTTTATTTATCAAGACCTGCACTGTTGGGGTAGTATTTCATTTTAATAAGGTCAATTATATAGCAGTTAAGGAGTTTCTTTCACGCATAATAATACCAGGGGTTCTGTCAGTAATGCAAATTAAGTAAATGAGGACGAATTCTGCAGTCATTTACCTTCACATGGATCAGGGCGGAGATGGCTGAAGGAGATTTTTCGGAAGGGGTTTATGTAATATTTTAATTATTTTAATACTTCACCACGATCCGTGATATGGGTATGCATTATCCGCTAATTCTCACTTTGCACCGGTGGTGCTGGTGTGAAATGCCATTTCTCTGGATTACCACAATAAAGCACATATAGGAGGACTCTGGGGGAGTGCGGCGTATTAGCGGGAGAATACAGAGAGGAATAACATTTCTTGTTAGTCATTTTGTTATGCACATTAATGAAAACAAAATCGCTAACACCTTAGATCATATTATGTGCATACATAATATTAGCATACATCAAAACTTTCAAACGTAACAACACCTAACGAACGTTTTAAATTTTACGCTGGGAAATCTTACCTCTAATCTTTTAAGACCTATTTCATAGTTATTCTTCTTCGGATAGAGAGAAACGGAGCAGAACTTTTCATTCTGTTGCAGCAAGTAGCACGCTAAAGGCTAAAAGTTAGCAGGGATAATCCCCATTGAAATTATTAAGGAAATATGTTGGAAAGCCATTTCGTATATGGTGTATATCATTTAAAAATTTCAATGAGACGTGATCTTACTCATTTTAAAGACAAACTATGCCTGAGAGCCGAGCCGAGCTCATATCGAGGTTATTCGATCGAGACGACAAGTATTTTAAGAGATCTTACGCAGTGTGATGCATTGTTCTCATAATTTAGGCTCACATACCACAGCGTGCGCGGTATGACACGACCTTTTACTTTTACTGCAACCAATAAAGTCCCAATCAGCAATCGGAGTAAAATTTGCCAGGGTATGGAAATCTGAATTATTTTGTCATTCGAACATTCTCCATCAGGTACATAACGACCAATTGTTTCTCGCCTGAATGACAATACCGAGGGCGCCGACTTGGGGAAATGCCACATTGTCAACAACTGTAGAGAAGAAGAATAGACGTATACTGCATGTGTGCTGATAAGACGGAATACAATCAGGGTTCTACTACATACAAGAGATTGTTAAATTATGCTTGACAGTGCAAGCCTGCCAAAACCGATCAATATCACATTTGTCCAATTTCTGTGGTTTTAAACAAGAGAGACGTACGTATTTATTGCAGATGTTAAAAATAGCTTATGATTTGATTGCGTACAAATACCACTTTCCTGTAAAATCTATACTACAGCGATAATATAATATACATATCACGTACACAATATAACAATTCAAGTTTTATAATTTTGCTGCTAGCAATCACATTCCTCTACTGTACTACATCATCGTGTTATATTAGATTTTTTAGCAGATAAAAATATATTGCGTATAGCACGGAGTAGCAATCTCTCTATAGTGCATTGAGAAAGTGATGTGATAGCAAGTTGGAGGAATGGGGAATTTTACGTGTTCATATATTATTAGCAGCTGCATATTTACCAAGACTTGTACAACTTCTAGCCAAAAGGTAAAATTCTTTTGCCCAATTACATACAAAATCACTGCGCTGCTGCTGTTTGCCGATAAAGAACCCGCCGCGCGGGGAATGATATCTACTTTGGTGTGTGTGTGGATATTTTCGGAAACCACTAGTGGGTCTCTCTCTCTCTCTACAGCTTGATATAATGCAGTAGTTGTGGTGGAAGCAAGCAAACGGAATGTGGCAAGAAAAAAAGAAGTGCATCTTCACCCGCTGACTCATATCATCATCATCATCATTTCTCCTGGCTTGTTATGTTCCGTTCCTGACTTTCTTGTTCCATTATGCATCGTCCTGATGACCTGCATTGAATACACTTGCCCGTCATTTTCCTAAACTGATCAAGATCAAATCATTTTAACAAGTCAGCAATTCCCGTATTGATCTTAAGATTGTATAGATTAATGGTATTTGCAACGCCAAAGGTAAAAAAAATACAAGGTTAAAATAAAAGGAGGAAAGTTCCTAAGCTTTTCCAATGAAAGGAAATCTCGGCAGTTGAGCACTGTCAACTGTAACTGTAAAGTTGGGAAAAGAGTTTTTGTTTTGTTTTAAAAACCCGAAGTGTGCAATGATGAGTTGAGTAGACCAACTTACTTGCGATATGTGTGCAAGACACACCACCACCGCACCGTGTGTTTACGAAGCAGAGAATGAAGTGTTGTTTGTCTGATGGTAATTCTATCATGCTACGCCACGCTATTTACAACCCTCATCATTACTTCCTTGCATCCAACCATGTAAACAACGTTCAACAAACTAAAACAAAATAGTTCCCTAATGATCATTTAAAAGGGTACGGATACTTGCGCCTCATTAGTTAAAGTTTTCTTTTGACACACGCTCCTCCACACTCTCCTGTTTCACCAACTGATGATATTCATTAAATAAACATGCCTTTTCCCTTTCAGAACAACGCAACTTTTTCCACCAGCAGCACATCACATTTATTTAGTGAAACAATATCCCTACTAAAATATTAACTGGAACATTAGTAGCTCAATAAATAAAAAAAATCATTTTCATATACGGTAGCAGCCTGATTGCATTGTTAAAAACGGTTTTAAATAGGCGAGATGGGTAAATTGTTAGGCGAGAGGACCATATATATTAGTTGGAGGGAGACAACGAATAGAAATGGTATGTGTGTGTGTGTGCGTTGTTGCTGCGAGCGTAAAATTCTTAAAGCTGTTTTTGCTCGATTGTTTGTTATGAGGACAACTAGAATAGAAGTTGTGAAACAACCATATTTCATCTGCCAAAAATACATCGAAATGATTCAATGGGACGAATCGTTGTACCCTTCTTCGTATGGTAGTTACACAAAATACACAAAAACATTTATCCCACCTATTAAGAAGAGCGCTTTCATATACGGTCTCCCCACATCTTCAGATTTTTGCTGGCGCACAGTATGGTTATATATAAGATACGTAGCAGTGGAGATGGCACACAGCACATGGAAGTGATCCTAATACAAAAAGGGATACCGACCGACCGAAAGATTTCCCTGGGTAGAGTTGAAAATCGTTTGGGACGGGAAGCTGTAAATGTAGAAATAAGTACGCACCATCATGAGTACATTAATACACATATTATGGTCGTGATATCATGATGATGATTACAATAACAATATAAAATATCAAACGCTATAAGTCAGACTAGTCACACACATCATTAATACAGTGACTGAATAATCTGTAAACGAGTGGAGCATTAAACTTACGCACACCGAGATGTAAATGCTTTGTAAAACGCAGGCACAAAGGGAACAGCAAGTTTCACGTGTATGTGGGAAGGAAAAAACGCAGTAACTGTATCGATGAAAGGGACATGAAGTTGCTGTTCACTCACTCATGATTTGAGATAATTTCATTATTGTTATTATTATTATTATTCTTTCATTGAAAAGGTTGGAACTTGCGCTTGATCGTTGTTAATACTTAGAACGCGTCATCATCGCGTCATATCGTCATGTCATTATTACCAGCAAATGTAGTTATGCGCTGTTAAATGTCAGATTCCTATAAATGATGATTAAATATCACACACAATAAATCCATACCACATTCCGACATGTGTTCTTTATTTAAATAATATGCTACGACAATAATACGAAATAATACGAGGTTTTTAACTGTACCATATTCCATGCATATCACAATATCACAATATCGTGATATACTGTCTCGGAAAAAATTATATTGTCGGGCATGAAAGCAATAATGAATCGACGTAAATAGAAACCGCGCGCAGTGAAGGAAAAAAAAAGAAAATTTCGAATGGTATTACGGAACAGTCAAACAGCTACACATGACACACAGTATTGGTATTCATTGTTTTACTGTGGCACGACTGGATTGTACGATCCAATTTTCGTGAAAAATCATTTTTGTATAATATATCATCATAAGGTATTGTTTTGTTCACCAAAAGCTAAGATGCACAAACTAGAAAGATGTTTTACTCTTATAATATTATAAAAAATGGTACATTGTCAAGCCAAGTCATTTTTTTCTCATTATCTATGCAAACACACCCAACGGACCCAATAATAACGAGGACTGCATCTCCTTAAAACGCTTCTGCAGAAAAGAACGGTTGGTGGAATATGCCTTGTGTCGTAATTGGACAAACGTTTCAGACGGTTTATTGAGTAGACACTATCCAGCCACCAAACGGCAAGGTAGTAACATCAAAGTTCTGTTTTCGTGGGCCTTTAGTCTAAAAACATGAAAAACATTTTCTGCATAAAGGTTGACGACGCTTATGAAAAAATTGGACCGGGACGCTTTTTTCGCTGCCGACCTTTGTGCATGTATGATCAATATCCTCATACATAAGCAACAACATGGTTCCAGACATAAAAAGATCAAATACAAACATGGTAATTTTTGAAGACGTCCATTCAATATTAAGTACAGTACATCTAACAAAGTTTACATGTCTGCATACGTAACAAAAGAAAATACTATGCAAGCTGAAGATGTCAATCTGTTCCTGCTCTCTGCATTTCGCACTATCTCACTTCACTTAATTTTTACTGTGACTTATTAAAGCAAAACATAGTTTTATGTGCTCATTACTTCAACTCCGATTGGGATTTTGTTTCTAATTTTAAATTATGCAAAACAAGGTTTGTCAACCTATGTGGCAAACTACCAAATTTACGAGCACTGCGATCTGCGATATTGAAGAAAACTGTAGAGCAGCGCTTATCCAGAAATGGATTCATACATATTTGACGTTCCCATGAATCATTGTTGGTCACTTTTTTTATCGTCGACTGAATACCAAGTTAGTGATTAGTAAGTAATATTTTTGAAATTTTTATTTCTCTGTAATTACGATTATTACTCCAAATACCAATTTTAATTACTTGAGTAACACAGAGTAGCAAATAAACAGTGTCACTTGTAATGACTCACGCAGCTAATTTCTTACTTCTTGCTCGGTTTCATGCTGTAACATTGATTGACCCAAAGCTCAGTCGTTAACCACCTTTCCTCATTATAAGTTTGCCCTTTGTCAGTGATCCAAACTGAAAAATAATTTTTTGATGATACGACGAGTTCTTTCGTACACTTCAGCTGAAAGCTGATGAAAGCTTTGCTTCTGCCAATCCTCTGTTACGCTCCGCGTATACACTTGAATGGTCTGCTGAGGCAACTCTTTCATTAAAGAAGCAGCAGCGCTCCTATTACTCTGTACGTCAGTATGGAAAACTTTTTATCCACTTTCCGAATATCATATCACTCCCTACACGCTTAATTGCATGCTACAATGCTACATACATATGTCAGGATTATTTTATGGCAATAAAAATTAAAAAGTAAACTGATGCAACAAAACTGATAGTGGTAATGAATTCCAGAAAGTAGTTGGGAGACCGTACAGCTTACTTAATATGTTGGGCTGCACACACACACACACAAACACACACACTCGATATAAATAGGTATGCCTGCCCCATATCTAGATTTCTTCTTTAGCAATAAAGATTACATCTTTGAGTAACAAATTCTAATATAATTAAAACTCTTTATTTCCAAGGGTGGTCATCTTGTAAAAGATCCTTATCTGCAAGGCGTATTTGCAACCTGAAGCCACACTGGTTGGTGTATTCCTGGCTCTTTTTCCTTCTTCACTGGATGAGAAAGAAGCTAAACAAGTAGTCATTTGCTCCGGGACAACAATTTTCAAAGTTTGAATTGAAAACAGATTTTTTCTAGTATATAATTTATACCTATCATAATGACCATAAGTAATTATAATTTTACGATCATTTGCTTCGTTGCATATACTACTACTATGTATGTTTTATCCCAAATGTGTCTGTGTGTTCTTCCTTGCTGTTGTTGTTGTGTACTACTCAAAAAAGGCAGGCAAATAACCATGAAAAAGAATAGAGTGTGACGCGAACAGCAAGATTTATCGGTTGACACCAATTATTTTTTGTTGCATTCCAACTTGTCGAAGTAACACATTTATCAAGAAATCTCAGACTAGCACAAGCTCATTGACTTAGTGACATTATCATAAGAATACTTGAGCAAAAAATCGCTCGTCTTCTTTGCCGAAGAATACTTGTACTCAGCAATATACAAGCGTTTCAAAAGTGCTTTATGTTTGTGCGCCAGGGACTTATAAACACCACCAACACACAAGATCAGCAAATCAGCGAATGCATTATTTCAAGGTTTTTATGATGGGGAACATAACCGAAGCGGTATACCGCAGAAACAAAATTGTACATAGAGATTCATTGTGTTTTTTAACATAAAGTTCATATATGCAGTTGCCTGGTTGAAAACTTTAAAAAGCATCTTTTCCCAAGAACAACCAACCAACTCGTATTTCTGTAAGACCACTGCGGTTGACGGGAAGCTCCATACTAGAGAGAGTGCATATGAGAGCAAACAAGAACATGCTTTGCGAAAGAAAACAATTAGACCAACAACGCAACATTATAACATACAGGATAATAATAATATCTCAAGTATTTTGCTGTGTATGATATGATAGGGTATATGCTGGTCTGTGTGCGGGTAAAAGGGCAAAATCCGTTCCGTCGCATTGCCAGTTGCATCACACGGACCCAACTAGATATAATGGAACGTTTATTTTTTGGTAAGTGTGAAACTGTAAACAGAACACAAGGTGGGAAACGTATGTTTTCTTTTCATAATCATTTGATGTGATATCCATGCGAGCAGCAAAGAAAAACACCAGAGAACACACACACACACACACACACACACACACACACACACAGAGGCTCACCCAAAACACATACGTCCAACATAACAAAGACAGGATAAGAAAAATCGGTTTAATTCGCTTTTGCCGGAGCTCGTCGGCCCGATTGGGTCGGAGTTGGTCCAAACAGGCGGAGAACTGGTTTTCAGGCGGAGCCCTAAAAACTTCCTTTCCAAGTTAAGTAACCCTTATAATGATGAAGGAAAGCATTCATGTTATCTTCCTACACACACACCGCACCAGCAGCAGCAGAGCAGCAATCACACACGTTATTATGTAGCAACATCGACCAACTTCACAGGAACGCTAGACACAAAACGAGGATGAATGTGATCACCCACTACAAACTACACAGCTTTTTGGTGTGTGTGTGTGTACGGTGCCGATGAGCAATGCTTTTTTCCTCTCTCTCGCTTTTATGCTAACTTTACAAAATGTGTATGTGTGTGTATAAAAGAGAGAACGCAATAAAACGCATGTAGACGTTCTTACTGCAAACGTTTACACACTCCACACGGTTCACTTGTGAAGCGGGTATGCACCAAATGCTGCGAGAATTCTCCTTTTGTTCGCATTACGTGGTTTTAAAAAGTGTGTGCTGTGAACATCATGTTTTTGCAAGGGCACATTGAAAATAGATTTTTTACGACACAATCTCGTCGTGAACGCACCATACAATTCCATTGACCAGCAAGAAGAGAAGAGGAAAAAAATCACTGAATGAAGCGTAGATAATATTTATACTGGGGATAACCTACCTATCCTACCCTGCCACCTGAGTGTTCTACGGACGGAATGAACTGCATAAAATGCACACGCTGAGACTATTGTGTTAACTGTCTAAAGAGACACGTCCTTTTGTTTCTGGCTGAAGAGCTGATGTGTCGTATTTATACGCAATATTTAAAATTGTTGTTGTTATGCTCTTTTCCTTTTGTAAAATACTTGGGATTGAAATTGAAGATGAGACGCATTTGTCTTAAGGAGTGTATCACTAAATGGCACTAGATGAGGAGGGAGCGTTGAATGACGTTTTTGCAATGGCTACAAAGAACGAGGAAGATGACGGTCAAATTTATTCTAATGTAAGTTTTTATGGGAACTGGGCACAAAATGGAACGTCGTCGTTGTCCGCATAGGATGAGGGATAGCATGCCCAAGGTGTGAAAGCGTATGCAATGACCTGATGGTTTGATGACACTTTTTCATTTCTTCATAAATAATGTAATGAAATTAATTCGTTCGAAATGATATTAATGATCCATGAACCGTTTTTGTGAATTTATTCACTTGAATGGGTTAATTGATAAGTTTTGCTGATTTACGTTTTTGAATTAAGTGCTATTTGATACAAATATGTGCTATTAACAGTATTGCTATTAACAATACGATAATTGTTGAGAAAGCATGAAAGGAGAAAAGTTGGTCCACATTTTGATGAAATGCTTTTAATCCTTGCTACCACCATTGCATTGAAAAGTACGTTTGTGTTACGCAATGATAAATGCTTTGCCCTTTTCAATAGCACACGCACACGTGGATTCAAACCAGAGTGCAGAGAGCGGAACTGTGTAATGCAATCCTGGATTCCTGTTCAAGTTGGTCGATGCACACCGATACAATAAAGCGTTCCCTTTTTTCCCTGGAAATACATCTGGTGGTGATGGTACTTCTCCTAAAAAGATGTTTCTACGCATTATGATATTATAAACGGAGTGTAATTCATATTAGTCTGTATTTTGCGACAATTCCGTGATAATATATTTTCCCAGTGACCATTGTTTGCTATTAAAAGGGAAGGATTTTGCCTTACTACGTGAGGCATGGGATGGAGTGTCCTACGACCCAGAACAAGGAGCAGCCAACCAGCAAGCTGAACATCAATGAAAATAGAAGACCAGCAGCAGCAGGAACGACGGCGGCAGCACCAGCAATCATTTTTATTAATATCCTGTGAACATGATGTAGCCAATTTAAAAGGGATACATATTAACCCTGTAATGAAGGGTACCAAAGCCTAAAAGGACGGGCTAATAGTCCAGGGCTCAATAGCTTCCTCATCATCAGTGAGCCAGTCAAGCGTACAGTTTATTCATGAAGTGTATTGAATTAGATAAAGAGCAGATGGTAGCTATTTGATAGCAGAGAGGAGCGCAGCATCATTTGCTATCACTCAAATAGGAGCAATAAAATAGTAACATCAGTAACAAACGATATAATGATAATAATGTCCTTTAAGTCCTTTTGTAAAAACGCAGGCTAGTTGATGGGAAGAACATCGGTAATCGCGAGAAGTGGGGAGAGATGAATAATAATAATAATAATAATATTAATTTTGTATTTAGTCAATATATCAGCAGTGATATATTGTTGTGATGGTCGTGACTGCACCAACAAGTTTAAACGAACTTGTAAACCCCTTAATAATACGTTGCAGTTGTTACGAATGACATAATGAGATAGACATTGGCTTTGTATAAATATAATGAATTCAGTTTTTAGCATAGTATTTTTCCAATTATTTATGACGGTTGAGGGGTTAGCTATTTACATGCTCGTTTGTACAAAGATGTAATGTGGAATAACTAATAACGCATTTTGATGCGGGCCTATATTAACCTTGTGAATTTTACAAAATTTACAACACCACTCACTACACACTTGGAGTATGCATTTGGCACCGTCTCGTAGCATATACCCAACGATTAGTCTCTGCAAGAAAGAAACAAGCATATTAGTGTTGTTGTATTGCGACGCCGATAAGATATAGACTGTCTGAAACAATTTTTTTCAATAACAAAGTGACTTCGAGACAACTGTGCGTCGACAAAGATGTTATTAGATTTATGAATTGATTCATGAATTGCAGGTTTAGAGACAACAACAGTCTCTTTTGAACTTCCAATCATCATCACTGAACGCTGATGATTAAATTTTGCTACAAATGAGCAATTAAAGTTAATTTGTTTGCATGTACAAAAATATGACAAACGAACGAACAAAAAGAAACAAGGTACTATAATAATAATTTAGGCAGCATACAAAGGGCCGCATTCATGAAAAGTCTTCTTTCATGCCAAATTACATGTTGATAACCAACCAACAGTTGGTTTATTATTATTTGTATCATTTGCCTTTCTTCATGTGTCCCTTCCTATATGGGACAAGAACGAAACGAGAGAATTAGCACTGATGATTGCAACTTGCAACGTGTGTTGAGGTAATTAAGTAAATGTTTTTAAACAATCACGATTATTGTGTGAAGAGTAAAATCAATTTTTAAAATGTTACTCAGAAAGCCTACTTGACGGCTCTGTGTGCATCAAATTTATCATATTTTTTTAGGCTTCGCCTGCTTCGTAATAAGGGTGCTGTCGGACAAGTCGGGCCAACTAAATTCAACGCTAATGCAAGTACGCAAACATTATCAAGCCCAAAACAAAAAGGACGAAAAAAGCTTCACGATCATCATTTATCCGTAAGAAAAATATGTATCCTAAGCCTCTTTCTCAACGTAACACACACGGACACCCTTGCATGTAGCTACTTGCTCTGCCTCCTTCGTGCACTTTACACAGCCATGGAGTTTCATCCGTGAAAAGTCAAATCGAAAACGGGGAAGAAAAAATTCGAAACATATTTCCACCGTGTAGCTTACGATAAGAAATTTCATATGTGCATTTCTATAAAATTGCCATACTTTTTCGTTATGTCAATGGCCCATCATCATCCAAATGGGACGATGACTTCGTCGTATTGCTGCAAACCTTTACGGGGCAGCGATAAAGCCACAAATCTTTTTCAGCCACGAGAGGATAAAAAAAACATTTCTTCTTCGGAGTAAAACATTTGTATGGTATGAGTAAGCAAACGTGTGCACGTTGAAAATGCGAAGAAGACAAGCGTATCATCATCTTTGTCACACATATCACTGTAATTATCATCATTTCTCTCCCTCCTTTTATTTCTTGCATAAACTCAATGAACTATTCATACCATTACTCATTGCCACGCTAAAAAAATATGAAATGCTGTAGTGAGGAAGAAGACGTGTTCCATAGTATTACACATCTCCATATTAAACCACACATGCAAAGTTTGAGCATGTTTCATCAAATCATCATATAATGATAATATATAAAGTTAATGTGTCAATTTACTTCTTCGTGGGTAACCTAATATGCTGTCTGATGTCTTGATACAGGTTGATACAAGCAACGCATTTACATAATAAAAACTTACATGGTTTCAAATTAATTCGTTATAAAAATATACAAATAAATAAAAATGTAAATCATCATCGTCGTCTCGTCTCTGCCTGGTGTATGCACCCATGCAACATTTACAAGGGAACTAGTTACGATTTTTTTTACAAACTATTAAAGCTAAAAAAAATGCCACTAGGTACCCCTTTTTTTCAAACTGACGAAGAACCAACAAAATGACGAATAAAATGGGCAGGTAAATTTTCCACACGAAAAGAAGCCAATGTTGTGCGAAGGTGTTTAAAAAGACCCAAGGAATTTGCGCACGTATGCATATCTTGTACGAAAGCAACCTTCTTGGCAGTTTTTTTTTTCAAAGAAACTAGAAATAGTAATAAATTTGTTCATTAATTGTATCGTACACACGCTTGCCTGCCACGTTGTTGGTAAGTAAAGAGGAAAAAAATTCGAGGATATTTGAACAGGTACGTGTATTTGTTGGCATGGAGGGTTATTTAAACATTTAGTGGTAATTATCTCTGCGTTTCGTCGTTTATTATGATACACTTGTACCATGTAATTTTCGTATTAATCAGGCCCATAAAGTAAAGAAAAATGACAGAATCTAATTGGTAAATGCATAATACATGCGAATGTGTGCAGATGTGTGTGTGTATACATTATATTAAATAAATACTCCCAGGTAAAAGCTGTGTGTGTTCATGCATAATATTCTACGGAATGGGATGGGTAAACTAACATTATTGTAAATAATAGCAGTGAAATAAAAATATGGATATAATGAGTATGAGTATATTATCCCTGTTATAGCAGCATGCTTCATAATTTCATTGTTTAATTTAAACTAATAATTAGCAACGAAGGTATTTAACAGCATTTAATGATAACAACGAGCTGAATTTTAATGAGCACATAACTTCTTGGAAATTCTGAAATAAGCACGCGAAAATACGATTTTTCAATTGCGCATATTAGCCTGTCCTTTTCTTTAGAGGTTTGTTTTGCTAACAAATTGTGTAAATGAGGATGGAGGGAAACAGCCTGAGAGAAGGTTTTTTTTGTATCTCATTATTCATTTTTTTTAAATTTGTGGGAAAACTATAAATGTATGATGATAGCAGAAAGTACTAAACACAGAAGTAATTAAAGTTTGAGCTAATTATATATTACGCCATATTGGGTTGTCTATTAATTTCATGTCAATGGCGGGAGTGGTCGTCCGCTGGTGAACGAGCATTTTTGTCCTTAATTCTTGTGAGGAAAACTGCTCTATCGTGACATGCAACATTTATCATTTCGCAAATTCGTAAATAGTAGCATTGGTAAATTGATATTTCTCCCTCTCTCACCGTCTCGTCAAGCAGTGTACAGTTTTGCGGGAGGCGGGTTACCCACTACTAAAAATTGAAACTGGGAGAGCAAACCGTTGTGAACTTCACCGGGACACCTCGACATATATATTGTTTAAACCTATTTTAAACTGTATCATTACGTCGAGAAAACCGAAACGCAAGCAGCAGGCGTAAAAATCCACTCAGCTTTGAAGTAATCAAAATCATATTAATATGCAAATTGGAAAATCATCCTGTTCAAAACGTTTCAAGCAAATGTACGAAAACTAGCCAAGCATGCTGCTCTCAATTACCCACTTTGCTGTAGGTTGTATAATATTCATTAAAATTATGTTATAAACTAGCTGCTGCTAAGAATTCTTAATAGCATTGCAATTTGCTACAAAAAGGCTCATGATATACACATATACTCCCCAACATCGTCTTATATAATACTTTTTACACATTCTTACATCCGTGTATTCAATCTACGTATAATTATAACCCTACTAGACTACCCCGCCATATACTAGAATCACTTTCATCCTCCGCACCACCACCACCAATGCATTACAGACTATATATCAGGCCGAAAACGCTTCGAATGTAATGATAAAAACAGCAGAAAAGGGAGTAAAACTGCCTGTTAAAAACTGGAAAAAAGGCCAGCAAAAGCAAAACTACGTTTTCTGGTCTCACTCCATGCTCTCCACTCTCCTAGGCCGTAGTGTGTGCAGAGCTCGTTTCTTCCAACTACGCTCTTTTCTGCTCGCTGGTACGTGATATTCTACAAAACTGGAAGAAACACATCGACTTCTCCGCTTATTCCCAATTTCTTCTCTTCTGAAGCGTGCATTGCAAACTTTAGCTCAAGTCATTCCTTCACCTGCGTCCTCGCTGGTATGTTCCTTTGCGTGTCTTTCTACCCGACAACGACGACGATGTGCTAGGCCACTTTTTTTTGTGCGAAACTGCGAAGAGAGAAAAAATTGTTGAATGAGAAAAACAAACTAGTTGGGACAGTATAACAGAGCAGCTCAAATGATATCTGCGGCGTATAGGTAGGTGGTGGGTAGGTAGGTAACAGTTTTACTACAACTTTACCAACTCTGCTAAAATGTTAAGCGTGGCCCTCTATTATATTGTATTACACCTATATAGTAGTTTGTAAGTGTGAATGCCTCATCATCATCGTCAAGCATCGTGTGTGCAGCCAAAGAGCAAAAAAAGTGAAACAGCAACAACTCTACTGCCGCTGCTGGTGCTCAGCTGCAGTTTTCAACGAGCCTTCTTTTTCAGTGTTTTATTCCATTACCTATCGAGTATTGTGCAGTAAGAGAACCCAGAGCGAACAAACTGCTCGGCTTGTAGCAGAGTTGAGTAGCGTGGTAGTTAGTTGGTAGTCCTCTTCGTCCTAACAGTTTCGTTGTGTAACAAAACTAGTGTTCTGAGAGTTGGACTGACTGAGGCCACCAAAACAGGCAGGCAGGACGGGGTGCTGCTGCTGCTGCGTCTACTAGAGCGATAGCCGTAGTGATGGTAGTAAGATGGGAGAACAAGAGGAGTAAGCAACATTGTAAAGCTCTCGCTCAAAAATTATTTTCATGTGTTTGCATATTACAACGGCTTACACATACAACAACACCGCCGCTCTGAACGTTTTACATTTTCTACGATACAATTTTACTCGCCTGCTATATAGACCTTACGACGACCATTCTGCGACCAGCCAAAAAAAATCAGAAAATACTCTGTCATTTTCACACAAAAACAACCTTAAACGAAACAGTAAGTCAGCAAACGACAAGGCACACAGACACGTTCTCTCCCTGTAAGATTCACCAGTAGTGCGGGGCTGGGAAAAGACACACACGACGGGTACACACTCAAAATAGGAAACCAGTGTCCGTGTGGTAGATCCTCGCAACAATGTCATGTGTATGAAGCACATGAGTATTAGTCGTTCAGAGTGAATCATCATCTTCGAGACACAGTAACTCCCTTAAAATTTCCTCAGTTATCAGTATTCTAACATTTTCGCTAGAAGTGACAGTGAATTCAGTGTTTGCGACACACACACGTCTATTTACATGCACTCTGAAACATTTTTAGTGTGAATTTTATACCAGGATATTTTGTAACGCGCGTGCCAGTGTCGTGTCAAGTTACGTACCCTCTTGAATTGAAGTAAAAAGTTGTGAACTACTAACAACTTTAATGGACTGTCACGGTAATCAATAAGGATTCACCGCCCACCACACAATCATATCAAAGAGAAGGGAAACTTTGGCTGTTCCATCAATAAAACTTGAATATAAAACGTACATTATCCTCCTCCTGTCCGTTTTCTTATATAAAATGACATTTAGAAACCAATCTCTTTTGTTAGTCTAGTTTCCTTGCTCCATGCTTGGAAAAAGGGAACGAGAAGCTACACTGGCATTACAAAGGAAACTGCAAACCCCTTAGAAACACGTTAGAACAGTAAAAAGTCTGTTATTAAAAAAACCCTGAAAGACACCAGGAGAAGAAAAGAAGCGAGAGAGTTGTTACATGGAAATACTTTTATTTCATGAAATACCAAACTAGAGAGAGAGAGAGCCAACGCAAAGGGAAAATGCTCCTTAATTATGTGCTTATTACTACTTCCTCTCCGATAATAAAAGTTGACATGCTATTGACTCGAATGTATTTATACTGAACGCGTTTTATTTGTCGATTTTGTCATTTGTTGTTTACCAAAGCTAATCACTTACAATCATTTTGTGGAATCGACTGAGAACTTAATAACTTGTCATACAACAACACAACACATCCTAGTAGTAATAGTAGTATTAGTAGTCGCAGCACTATCTCTTTAAGTGCGTATAAACCATTTTTCCATTTAGCGTGAAAACTCTGTACTATATACATATATACACGCGTGGTATATGCTCGTCATCCGCGCGGACGACACACTTGAATGCTTATGGGAATAAGGGAGAAATTGATATCGAGCATTATTATGGAAACCGGTAGTAATGGTTTACTGTTATTATTGTTGTTGTAGTTATGAGCCCGAAGCTACAACTAGTAGGCACGCTTTCTTATCCTATAACCATTTCTGGTGCTCCTATAACGGCAACCGATACTACAGGAACATTCTAATAAAAATACATTTTCCGTTTGGAAGGGAGAAAGACAAGGTTATGCTGTGACAACGGAGTGAGAGAGAGGTATAGAGAAAGAGAGAGAGAGAGAGAGAGAGAGAAAACTAAAGTTCAATTTGCCAAATGAATGATAGCATAAAATATTTAATAAACGTTGCTCTGTAAAATTGAGTGACCAACAAACTAGCCACGTTCTTGAAAGGCTTCTTGTTTCCATTATTTCCGTTGCTTGACTAGAGAGTTACATACTTAGCTTTTTGGCTAGTTGCTATTGTATACGCGACGAGCGTGTATCAAGTGTGTGAGCTGCAGAGAGAGCAATATAAGTAACAACGGTGTTTGTAATACATAATAGAGGAGGAAAGCGCTGTATGTGACAATGATCTTTTAATTGCATTTTCCCTATCTGATCGCCTCCAGTTTAGTTACTTGTGGTCTCCATAAAAAGTACTTTTT
>JAHZNE010005393.1:0-10976 GCA_027744055.1 Callyntrura sp. NNG-2020
TTCATGTATACTTACGTAGAGTCATATACAAATACTAAATACCAACCATATATATGAAAACAATCAATTCCTGCTACTATTATCTAATGTCGAATGTGAAAATGATTTAATTAAATTGTTCTTTTTTTAGAAAACTGGAACCGAGATTCAGGAACGCTCTACGCAATGATGGTGACCACAGTTCTTTCATTCTCAAGCAAATGCATGGCCAACTTTCTCACTGCTGCGATAGCATTGCAGCAGTATATCGCAATAGCATTTCCTTTAAAAGTCGTCGTACTACAATCCAACATTTTTGTGCAAATTTGCCTTGCTGTAATGTTACTCGCCCCTGTTGCCCTGGAAGTCGGTTTTTTCAATTTACGCGTTAGCGAAAATTCAGGAAAAGGAAGAAGCATACCATCTATTGCACACTTGAAGTACATTATAACATTCGCTAGTTCAAAAGATGCCGATTATACAACGGAAATGTTTTTAACAATTCTGGAAGATGCAAAATTTTTACTGCCAGTTATTTCTACAGTGTGTTTTAGCATCTTGTTGTACCGTAAGGTTAGTATAAACTCTATTTTAACGCCTTAGCAAATTTACCAAACGGAGCTAAAGCCATTGAAATATTTTGTTTTTTAATGAAGATTGCAAAGGCATATGACGAAAGAAAAGAGTTACTTTCTGTAAGGCCAGAAGCAGAAGCCAGAAACGCTTTGCGACTCTTTGCACCTGTGATAGTCGTTTATGTGTTCTCATTCATATTGAATTTCGTAAATGCTCTGTTCGCGGATATTATAAAAATTTCCTACAGGGAACTAACTAACTTGTTTTATTTCATCAATATAGTAGATTCTGCATCCAATTTCCCGCTGCTCTACTGGAGAGGTTCCAATTTCAGAAAACAGACTAATATGAAGTTGGCACAGATTTGTGCACGAATAAGCTGCAACAGCCGCAAAGCAAACCATGATCTTTTTTAAAATACAACGTTGGAGAAGTAAGCACTAGAGAAAGTAAAAAAATCATATTTGAACATTATCGGCATGTAAATAATATGACAGAGTAAGAACAGCATGTACCTAATCTCAATGGTAAAAATAAAGATGGAGTATGTGTCAGCAAATGCTCGTGTTAACATATTATCATTCTAAATTTTATCGTAACCAAATGACGTACCACTGGCTGAGTGTTAATGGATTATGGGTTTTTAGAAAGCCACAATGAATATTCCAATTTGGTTTGATTTGATGCGGTTTCAAAATTTGATATGTTTATACAATAACTTGTGGCGCTTTTAAGACGCTATATGGCACGCAATAATATTGCGAGTAGGCAAAACCTCGCATATTCCTATTTCTCGTATTGTCAAACAATGTATTCCAACTTTGATGAAAATTAAACATTAGATATATATTGTTACCCCGGCGCAAATGGTCTGGAGTGTATGAGAGTATAATTAATGCCAGTTTTGTTTTCCTCGTGTTCGAAAACACATATACTCCAACATTTATGAGACGGTAGCAGACGCTGTGTTTCAGAGATGCATGCAACATTAAAGCTAATTGCATTACCATAAACAACAAGAACGTTACTCAGAACTTGAATTACAATATATTACCAATAAACAACATATTTATCCATTTTAAGTTTACCAATCACTAATTGAATTATTTTCTAATGTGCGTTTATGTGCAACCGGAGGAAAGGCAGTCAATTCAAAGTTGCAAACAGTTTCATTTACATATTTGAAATATTACCTAACAGTTTATTGAACTATCCATGACAAAAAATATTTTCTACACTCAGGTGAATATAGAGCAGTAATTATGTGACTAAATTTAATAATTACTTAACTAATTTAATTGTAATTTAATTACGTTTACTAATTAAATTTAATTAGCGTAGTACCGAAAATATTCGTCATATGTAGGTATACGAAAATACAGAAGGAAACTACAGTAGCACCTTTAGCCACAAACTACACAACTTGATACGCGACATTGATTCAATTATGATCATCACATTTCTCACCGAGGTATTCCGGAATTATTTAAGTCATTAGTTAGGCGAATAAGGATAGTACCCTATGTAACAAAAGGAAGACACCTTCGTATTTACCAATGTTTGAAAAATTATTCTGCAGCAAATTGCAATTTATGTAAATCCTATGGAAGTTTAAAAAACCCTCAAATCAATAAAATACATCACTTGTTGGAAACTTTTTTTAACATTCTCTTTTCAAATGCTTTTATTTTGAATTTTATCACTCGTAAGTTTACTTGAATATACAAGAACATGAAATCATGTTAAACGAATGGAAGTGCGTTGGAAAGGTGAATTTTATATCTACCCAGAATTTCTCAGTTACAAATTTACAAATCATGAGTCCGTGAGTCATACTTGTAAGTATACTTTCCAAAAACCTTGACGAGCATTATTCTCAGCAGTATCCCCGTCCGTAAATCTATGATCCTGGTCGTAACGTTTATGATTTTACATGAAACATATTGCCTCCAAATTTCACCTCCTTCAAAATCCAGTCCATCAATTGCAAAATACAATTACTATTGCACATGTTGACTGACTTAGGGATACTAGGAACCTGTTTGTCAGGGATCGGCTTCATATTTGCGAATGGTGTTGCCTTTACGTTTTTGAGATTTCATGTCAACTCGGATGTTCAATTTGAAATCTTTTCGAAATATTTTAAATATCACTTTTTAATATCAAATAGGGCATTTATAAATATTTCATAAACCCCATTCGAGTTGAGACCTCTGACTTGGCATGTAGTCTTAGTCTCATATGAGCAATACTATATGCCAATATGAGACTGATTCCTGATAAACAGATTTCTAGTGTCCCTCATTATTGTAATCACAGGAAACCATAAAGTGTAATCTACATGGTCTCACTTTAATAACATGTTGTAACAACATTTATCATGACTTCTTCAACTCTCAATAACCAAAGCACTACTTTCAATTAAAGAAATTGCTTATTTTACACTCACACATATGCCAAACACTAACATAGGACGGCAAATTAGATTTCGTAATACCTAATTGTGTCGTCCATGTGGTTTTCCACTTAAACTTAATAGGCATAATTATGAGTATAGGTATTTTAAAGAAATTACATATTACTTGTGTAACAAAAAAATAAATGTTGCCTCAAAAACCAAGACGTACTACAGACTACACTATCACAAATGACCACAATCGCAAGTAATGCATCCAAACATGTTTCTTTAAATTTAATAAACTGCATCTGTGTGATCAATGTAAATTTAAACTTTAGTTTGGAGTTAGAAAAGTAATCGTATTTATTTAAGGTGCACATCAGTAAAATAAACGTGTCATTAATATTTAGCGGCTAAATGTGCTATCCAATCTAATTGTGCTTGTGCAGTAAAGCTGTTTGTTCGAATGCAATTTTCCCTGTTCCTTTTATTCGTTGAGTCAGTGTATTGAGCCATGATACTTTGATCAAGCATATAGTCGATTCTAAATGAGAGAAGATTTTGAACTTGATTATTCTTATCCCAGTGAACTAACTTTTTTGCAGAGCATTGCTTATTTATAGTTGTGTGTTGTGTGACAAAAACAAGGGAGTTTACAAAGTATTCAAAATATGAGTTCAATACAATATGCAGATGAGGTGGTTTCCTCTCAGAATTCATCAGTCACAAATTTACCAATGATGATGTGCATGTTATTAGACATGCCTAACTCCCTTCAGGATTGTTTAAATGACTCTACGGATTTCCGTGAATGTATCCGTTGTCCAGCGTCGGTGCGATTTCTTTTTGGTGGTACATTGAACCAAACTGGTTCAGCTGGTCACATTATTGTCATAACGATTTGGATTCTGACATTTCCTGTTGCACTATTTGGAATAGTGGGTAATCTTTTTATCATGTATCTCTTCCGTTGTCAAGAAAAGAAGTCATCAATGGATGGTCTTGTGATTGCCATGTCATTTTTTGATTCCGCCCACTGCATCACCAGTTTTGTCAATATGTCACTGTTAATCACGTTTTACGGTAAGCCCCACCAATTGCTGCAGTAATTCCAATGTGACATGGAATACAAGGTTCTAACTAAATTGTTTTTATAGAAAACTGGAATCGAGATCCCGGACTACTATACGCAATAATGATATCTTTATTTATCTCATACGCAACCAAATGCTTGGCAAACTATCTCACTGCCGCGATATCGTTACAGCAGTATGTTGCAGTAGCCTTTCCTTTTAAGGTCCTTTCACTACAAAGAAAAATTAGCATACACGTTTGCCTAGCTATTATCTTACTTCTTCCTCTCGCTCTGGACATCGGCTTTAGCAACTTGTGCGTTCGCAAAAATTCAGGGATAGGAAGAAATATTTCATCCATTGCAAATTTGAAGTATCTTATTACATTCTCCAGTCCAAGAGCTTACAGTTCTACTGCGTCATTGATTCTATTAGTTCTAGAGGATGTGGGATATATGCTGCCACTTATTTCTACCCTGTGCTTTAGCATCTTGCTGTTCCGTCGGGTAAGTATAACCTCTTCTTTTAACGTCATAGGATTTTTAGCGGAATATAAAAATCGGTTTAAATATTTTGTTTTGGCAACTTAGATTTCAAAGGCATATGACGAAAGAAAAGTGTTGCTATCTGGGCAGCCGGAAGCTGAAGCCAGAAACGCGTTGCGATTCTTTGCTCCTATTATAGTCGTTTACGTGTGCACTTCCATAATTTATTTCGCGGATAATTTGGTCTCTGATTTTATGACAATTTCCTATAGGGAAATACGTTTTGTGTTATATTTCATCAATGTAGTAGATTCCGCTTCCAATTTTCCGCTTTTCTACTGGAGGGGTTCCAAGTTCAGACAGCAGACTAACGAGAAGCTGGCACATGTTTTTTCTCGATGGAACTGCAACAGCAGAGAAGGAGGTTTTTGAAAGCCGTAATCTTTTGTAACATGCAATTGTTGAAAAAGACACAAAAAATGGAAAATTTTTTTTTGTCAGCATCAGCGTGTAACAAAATAAACTTTACTTGAACCATCCACAACAAAAATTAAATTTTTACACATTTTTATTTATACGCGAAGATAATTTATAATTACATTACCATAAGTAATGTAAGGTTTACTAATTAAATATAATTAACACAACACCGGATACAATTGTGGTCAAAGTATATGAAAATGTAGAATGAATCGTCAATAGTACCTTCATCCACAACCTGCACAACTAGATGTGCATTCGTCTATTCCACCTAACAAAGATTTTTTTCGTTTAAAATGCTGCAGATGCAAAATCCCATTTTGCGATGTTGGAATATTCGAGTTGTAATGCTTTCTGATCAGGGTCAAGGTTGTTCGATTATATTTCCGTTGGCTAAATTTGTGATTGTTCTCTTGTGTTATTTTTACGTGGTGTACTCTAAATATTTTCTCTTCTGTTTCCCAGAAATTTATCATGTCATTAGTTAGTCGAATAAAACAGTGTCATTTGTAACATCAGCATCAAACCTTTATGACAATAGATATGAAAAAATGATAGATAACACGGGATTGTTTGGTGGAAAAATTGAAAGGAAATTTTTTATGGTCAAGCTTTCGAAAAGAAACTCTAATCTTTTTCAGGACAAAAATTTAAGACAAAACACTGTCAAAGAAAAATAGCTTAAATGTTTTCAGGAATGAAAATTATTTTTTAAGGAAAATGGAAAGGAAAAATTTAAATTAAAAAGTTGATATTATTGTTGTTAGTGATATCGGATATGAAATTCTGCTGTATACATTCATTTTATAGCCTTCGAAAGAAAGTGTTTTAAAGAAAAACTGGGAAGAACTGCCAGGGGAAAGAATGCCTTTAGGTGGTTATCCCTAAACCAGTTTAGCCTGCTGCAGAGGATAGAAACGCTTTGAAAATGTTTGTACCTCTAGAGTTTTAAAGAAAAACTGGGAAGAACTGCCAGGGGAAAGAATGCCTTTAGGTGGTTATCCCTAAACCAGTTTAGCCTGCTGCAGAGGATAGAAACGCTTTGAAAATGTTTGTACCTGTAGTTGTATTTTTGCTACCCTCAGTATTTAATTTCGCGAATACTTTTTTCTCTGAAATTTTGAAAATACCATTTAGAGAGCTCAGTTTTCTTTTCTATTTCATCAACATTGTTGATTCAGTAGACCAAATTTTTCTGTTTTACTGGCAAGGTTTTAAATTTAAACGGCAGGAGGTGTTTGCCAAGGTTTATTCCAGATTTAACCTTGTGATATACATAAAACCCTACTTAATTTTTGCATCAATGTAACCAACAAAAGAAATGAACCTCGCAATTGTGTATGTACTTTGCGATAGAGAAACCAGAAATTTTTTAACATTGACCTAATAAATATTTGCCATGCCCCTGTAAACGCAAGCATACTTGTGCATGCACAACTTTGATATTTTTATGACCGGACAGGACTAACAGACACACTCAACGAGTTTAATATTGTAAGCTACCGTGCACTTTTTAAAAACATGTCAAATTAGCTGTTCCGTGTAGGAATGTAAATTTAATTTATTAAAAGTGAATTATTTTAACCAGCACGCATGTATTTCAATAGTAGCATTTCAAAATATTGGGGAAGAACCCCTTCGAATAAGCATATTTTAAATCTCTCTTCACGTACTCCAGCGGAGACTCCAAGTTCTCACCTGTAAACGCAAGCATACTTGTGCATGCACAACTTTGATATTTTTATGACCGGACAGGACTAACAGACACACTCAACGAATTTAATATTGTAAGCTACCGTGCACTTTTTAAAAAACATGTCAAATTAGCTGTTCCGTGTAGGAATTTAAATTTAATTGATTAAAAGTGAATTATTTTAACAAGCACGCATATATATTTCAATAGTAGCATTTCAAAATATTGGGGAAGAACCCCTTCGAATAAGCATATTTTAAATCTCTCTTCACGTACTCCAGCGGAGACTCCAAGTTCTCCCCAAAACTCGGCACATACCGTTTCACATTTGCAGTGACGTCCTCCCTCTGTGACGTGTACTCCCGGAGGCACTCAAAAGAAAACAGATTTTGCAGCCGCTCCGTATTCGTGTAGATCTCCGTAAGACCTTCTAGTGGGGTCGCGTTTTCCTGAATCCTGCGAGCAAATTCGGAAGCCTCCACCACTTCCACTTTAACCCCAAAACTCCTCACCGAAATTTTCTCAAATTCTTGCTCCAACTGGGGCCGGGGGTGCACCACAAAATAAATGTCGGAGGGGGCGTCATTGCTAAATAAAAGTGGGAGACTGACCTCTGCACAAACGTCCACCGGTAGATGGTGTAACGGTACCGGCAAGTTGGTAACGGCTTTTACCTGAAGGTTCGTTATAAACCGGTGAACGGAATGGTTCATTTTGTAGTTGACCTCCCCCGTGTGGCTGTTGCCTGTGAGGGCCGGAAATCTGGCCGCTTTACAAGGAATCCCGCGGGAAACCGCCTGTCCCAGTAAAACTTCACAGACGTACTTACTCGTGTAATATCCCGGCATATTGTTTTCTGCCGCCCACGCGATCATACCGGTTCCTGGCCAACCGGTGGAGACCATACCCCGCTTTCCTGGAAGGATCCCAACAGAGTAAAAGCTGGAAGCGAAGTAAACATGCTTTACTTTTTTCAGCGCGGCAAATTTTAAAACGTTCAACGTCCCCACCACATTTACTGTTCGTATTGATTCCTGGGAGGCGGCGGAAGTTACAGGGGCGGTGTACAGCTCGACGTGGTTCGTTTTGGCGGCGCAGTGGATGATGGCATCGATGTTTTGACACAACTCGTCGTAGGTTTCCTCCGTTAACCCCAGATTCGGCAGAGTAAAATCTCCCTTGAGACAGGTTATCTTGGAGGAATAGCGGTTATTCTCGATGGACCACTGAGTTTGTGGTAGCAGCCGTTGTGGATCTGTGACGGCCGGTGCAGCTCGAACAAGACAAACAATACGGGTAACGCCTGGATATTTTTCGGTGCAGAGGGCCGACAACATGTGACTTCCCAGAAATCCTGTGGCACCAGTCACCAGAACCGCTGATATCTCCGAAGGTCGACAGGGTTTTTCAGGGGACCCAGCAGTAGGTGAAATGCTGTCTGGAAGAATGCAGTCCTCGTCCAACAACTTCTTCATAACTTCAAAATGTTCTTGCTTTGGTCCATCGATACCCGCTGGTGTGAGGGACGTGTGGTCACCTTTTAATTGAACGTAAACATCTTGGCAAATGTCGTGTATTGACTTCCCCGTTTTTATCGCGTGCCCCCCAAATTGGGAGTCCGGTCCGAACAGCGCCTGCAGCTTATTCCGCAGTTCCAACACCATCAAGGAGTCGGCGCCCAACTGAATAATAGGCAGGGTAGAGCTGACGGTCTCCGTTGAAGCTAGTCCAAGCGCCTCTCTTATCAGAGAAGTCATCACTTCCACAAGGAACCCCTGCTGTTCCGCTCCCTCTCCGAGTTTCTCCCACGTGGCCCAGAATGACTCCGTCGACATGAACGTCTTTACCACTGGTTTTACTTCCAGTTGGTCCACTCGATCAAAGGCGGCCTCGTCCACGTACCCGGGAGCTGTTCCACTTACCATGCAGAGGTCAGAGAAGGTGGCTAAATCCCCGATAGCTATTTGTGTGGTGGGCATTCCAAAAACGGTTTCCAAACCTTGCAGCATTCGTTTCACACTGACGGGATGGAACCCTGGAATGGTGATGTCCTTCCCCACTCCCACTTCCGCCCATTGACCTATCAAATAAATAAGGACAGTTACAACGATCATCCTTGGCGGAACCGGGGAGGATGTGGGGGACAAACCCCCTAAGCTGACATTAAGGGTACTTGAATATGACGAAGGAGGGGACGCAATTCCCCCTTCCCCCCTGTTCCTACACCTCTCAACATAGGGACTCTCGAAGGAGGCTTACCCCAGTTTATGGACGTTGCCGGCAGTCCTAAAGAGCGGCGGTATTGTGCAAAGCCGTCAAGAAAGAGACAGTTACAACGATCATCCTTGGCGGAACCGGGGAGGATGTGGGGGACAAACCCCCTAAAGCTGACATTAAGGGTACTTGAATATGACGAAGGAGGGGACGCAATGCCCCCTTCCCCCTGTTCCTACACCGCTCAACATAGGGACTCTCGAAGGAGGCTTACCCCAATTTATGGACGTTGCCGGCAGTCCTAAAGAGCGGCGGTATTGTGCAAAGCCGTCAAGAAAGCAATTGGCCGCCACGTGATTAGACTGGCCATACGTTCCTACCAAGGCAGCCATTGACGAGAAGAGAAAGAAGTGCTCCAGCGCCATACTCTTGGTTAACTCATGCAGGTGCCATGTTCCGCCTATTTTCGGTCTGAATGTTGCCTCAAAGCTGGCTCTAGTTTGGTTTCCGTACAAGTCGTCCTTAACCACTCCGGCGCTGTGCATTATCCCCCGAAGGGGCTTTCCAAGTTGGGCGATTTTGTTAAAAAGTTCCTGGCAAGCGTCTGCGTCCCCCACGTCCCCCAGGAAAATGGTCACTCCAGACCCACTCCGTTTCATGGCATTAATTTCAACTGCAATCTGCGGGGGAGGGGGCCGCCTCCCCATGAGTACGATGTCCGTTGCCCCTCTCGTCAGCATCCACTTGCAAATCTCAAATCCGATTCCATGCAGACCTCCGGTGATGAGGTAGATGCTTTCACCGTTAAAGAGACTCCGCGGCTTGTCCACCCTCAGAGGGTCGGCGGAAGAGGGGTCAGGCATGGCTAAAATTATTTTGCCAATATGTCTCGCCTGCTGGAAATACTCAAACGCCTGCCTGGTATTCAACGCGTTGAACGTGACATACGGAAGCGGCTTCAATACTCCATCCTGAAGACACTCGTCCAATTTGTCCAACAAGAAGTTAGAGACATCGTCGTCCAGATCCAACATATTCACAATATCGTATTTTACATCCGGTCGAAGCCGTTTGACCTCGTCAGCCGTCCATACAGACAATTTGACACCGCCGGTGGCTTCCAAAACGCCCTGTTTATAGGTCAAACTCCGGGAGTCGTAAACATGCTCCACCCCTAAGGACTTTAAGTATCCCCGCTTAGTGTCATTCCCCGCAGTGGCGATAACCTGGGCGCCGACATGGCGACACAGTTGAATGGCCGCCAGACCAACGCCCCCAGACGCTGTGTGTATTAGCACCGTGTCATCCCCTGTCATTCCCGCCATTGTGAGTAGGGAGTGGTACGCTGTTCCATAAACGGTGGGCAGTGTGCACGCTTCTCCCATGGTCAAATGGGACGGAATTCGTCGTACGCACCAGGCCGGGAGCACCACGCTGCTAGCCAACTGCCCATCCAGCAGGTTCCATCCAAACACGCGATGTCCAACTTCAAATTTATTCTCCGCCCGGACTCCCCTTCCCACTTTGGTCACGATTCCTACCAAGTCCATACCAACCGTGTTGATCGCCTCGAACTCAACGGAGGGCTTCGTTACCGCAAAAATGTCCTTGAAATTCAAAGCGTACGCATCCACCCGTATTTCCAGTTCGTCATCACAGAGGATAGAGGTTCGGTTCAAAGGTCCAAACGTCAAATCTTTAATTGCCCGGGTGCGTGGGAGTACCAGTTGAAAATCAGTGGTCCCCGGGGGAAGCGACAACTGGGCTCGTTTCGAAAAACGGGTACTCTTTATAAATTTCGGTTGAAAACAAACATCTCCTCGGTACGCCACCCGAAACCGTCGGGGATCTGAGTACTCCATATTGGATTGTTTATTCAGGGCCAGTTCGTAGAGGAGATGGTCGGTGTACAATGCCAGGGCTTCAGAGTCACCCTCCGCCAAGGTTTCAGGTTCAAGGTCAATGCATCGAATGTAGAAATTAGAATTTTCACTTTTAAGCGTCTTGCTCATTCCATGGAGGACCGCGGCCCCGGGATTACAAACTGGATCCCCAGGGATCACCGAGAAAACGCCTTC
>JAHZNE010005394.1:0-17429 GCA_027744055.1 Callyntrura sp. NNG-2020
CTTGTTTGTATTCAGTGCAAAGGTCAGCCGCTAAAATTCCATGACTGACCAAATTATAGAAAACGACACAGGTTTGGAATTGAAAGTCTACGTTGGCAGAAAAGAACCAGTCTGCTGTTTCAGGAATAGGCGATTGGTCCACGTCATCCCAGATAAACTTGGTGCGTCTTAAAGAGTCCCTTCCAGCAGTCCAGAATTGGCCATGGAAGGTGGTTTCATTGTACTCCCCATGGAGGCCGTAATATTGGGCGTCATTCTCAATTTTGGCCATGCGCATTCCTTGATTCTCACAATAATTCTTTGCTTCAGACCATGTCTAAAAATGCAAAAGTTCAAAAGATGTTGCAAAATGATCATCAGTATAATTTCATGGTAAATTAAAATTATTGCTTACCCGATTTGCTGTGTCATCCATAAAGTAAGCTTTTCCCTCAACAAATGTTATATATCTGAAATGCGGGCTTATTTCACCTGCAATTAAAAATTAATTAATAACTTTAATCAATTATCAAACAATATCACACCAAATTTGAAATATATTAATGTTAAACCTGTAGGGGAAATAGATGCAAAGGCAGCTACTGCCGTAGCAAGCAATATAACAATAAATGGCTTCATTGCGGGCTACGAGAGACTACGTTGACTGGGTTTCACGAAGTTGAATGAAGACTGTGTTAGATGATATTGCAGTTTTTATTTTATAATTACCTTAATATTCCACGATAACACTCAGTTGTCCCCAACAATACAGCTACATGTTATTTACAGCATGACAGTGCACTTGAACCTGGATAAATTGTGACATAAAATGCATTTATCATAGAAGCACTTTAATCATTCTTCTGACTATATGTATTGACATGTTCTGTCATTTACACATTAAGAGAAGTGCAGCTTTAAATTTAGTGTGCAATGACATTTACTGTCCGATAAAATGATGTAAAGAATTATTATTTTGCATAATACCTTGTATATTTAACTTTTGAAAATTATCGCAACAATGATATACATGTAAAGAGAATAAACCGAGAAGGAATAAAATTTTAACGAAAGATGCACAGTTATTGAATTACACACTCCTTTGTAACAATCCAGTTCAATCAGGATTTTGAAGAGTGTTTATCAGTGAGTTTCATTTTCATATCATTAACGTCAACTGAGTCAATATGATTGTTATGAAAAGATGAAACCTCTTGCGTTATTACAATAAGATATGCATTAAATACAACACTCACTACCAACGGGTCATACAAAGTCCAAAATAAAAATCTGTGATACGTGATCACTTACAAACAGTACTGAATTGTTTGAATGACAATAAACATGCATAACAGTTTAGTAATGAAAAGTCATTATAAGTTAAAAATAACTATTTCTGATCACGTACACATGCATTTGATTTTATTGCGGTAGTTAATGCACATTGCATTGAACATAAAATAATATTTTGACTAGCTGTATCAGAAGATCAACGTGATCGATAGATTGTAAATAGATTGAAACGGACACTGCTTTCGGCTGCAGACGTAAATGTTTTGCGGTTTTTAGTTTTGTCCTTTTATTATCTATATATATCTCTATAAAATCGTCTGAGATATGGTTACTGTTCTAGTATATAAGAGCAAATTACGTCATTTTTATTATAGTGTTTAAACGGTAACCTACCACAGCAATTAGTTGCTGTTTAAGAATTAATCGGTCAAGCAGTGATGTTTCACCAACAATGTAACTTAGCTTTTCAATTATATGTCCAAGTAGAAGACTCTGGTACGTTCCAATCATGCAAGATAACTGTTTTTTATTTTATACTCGGTGCAATAATGTTGAACATTGTATCTTTTTGAGTTTCTCTCTGTGAAAGATAATGTGTCAACTACACTGTGATATGCATTATTAAGTGTCACTGTGATACATAATGTGTTATTACCTCATGCACCACAAAACTATTGCATACACGCCTACGACAGTAATGCTATATTAAAGGTTTGTTTAAGCTATTACTACAAGAATATAAGTTATTTGTTACAATAAAGTCTAAATCTACGACCATCGTCGTCCATTAATCAATAATAAAACGCTTACTGAAACGGCTAACCCGAAATACGGTTTGACGTCTGCTTCTTTTTATAAATTGGAAGCACTAACTGTACTGTAAACACATAGCAAGACTCCGTAACGGTAAATAATATCGACCATGTTAAAGTTAAAGAAGAAAATTTTTATACAGTCGCAGTTGGATTCTGTTTTATGTAAGAAACCTGATCTCAGTCCTTTTATAATAATCACCAGCATTCATTTCGGTATGCGGAAGGGAATGCAGGGTTATTTTGTTTTTTAAATGATACCCCCTTTTGTCTGTTGAAGTTGTTTAAATAAAGACGCTTTTATTTAGGAATTTATCCGTTTAATCACGTTATTAACTCCCAATGATAAGTATCACACTTGTTATGCATATTCTTTGATTAAAATAAAACGATACGTACACATTTTGATTATAAGAAAATATTTAAACACGACTTAAGATCGTTTTAAAATAAATAACTATGTTATTTGCCGGTTTTAGGTACCTAAAATTCTTGAGTCATTATGCTATTATAAAAAACATGTTTAGCAGAATGAATAATTCGTAAAACTATTTCTTAGTACTTATTACTCTTCTGGGAACACAAGCACCTGTGTACCAATATTAGTTGGCGGTTTTTGCAACACGAAAAAATCTCACTGAAGCAATCATTACAAGAGAAAAGTTGCTATACAAGGATGCTTACACGTATTTCATTTTTTTCCTAACAATTCCTTTATCATTATATTCCGAAACAATGCTGTTATTTGTCGTAGGCGATCTCGTGGAAAAATAATATAGCAAAAACCCAAGTGCTGCAATTTGCACAATGCATTTTTTTTAAATTGATGCTTTATTGCTACCGCAGGTAATTCACTATAGCACACACATTCGATGATACAACTTATGCATACTTTCATTATTTTAATAATATCATATTCTGAAAAACAAGAAAAACATAAACATGAAGCCGTTCTCTAAAAAACTAAACTTAAATATAATTATAATATTGGAATGGGAAAAACTAACTTTACTTTATTTTTAATATTCTGTAAATTCATTTAATTTTTCAAATACATTTGGCATTTCAAATAAAATATGTATACGATCACACATTAGTTTATACAATGTAATATAAGTTTTTGCTATAGACATTTTAGCAACAAGCTGTTTACTATAATCAAAAATGTGCGGCACAACTATCGGTGCGGTTGTTTTTAATGTAACCTATTGTATCTTCCAGGACATGTGTTGGATTCAGGAGGGTAAAAAACTCCTGAAAATCCCATTCCCGTCGATATGTTGTCACTTTGAAAAACTAGCATGATCATATCATAGTCTGTTGGAATTTCCACTACATCCAACGATGTGCATATCCTGTAAACGTAAAGTGTGATACTATAATGCTACTCAAAGATAACAACTACAGCAAGAATACATTCACATCTCAAGAAGGAAAACGTAAGTACCTTTTTACCGTGTACCAGTCCTCCGATCCTATATTGTACCGGTATGCCGTAATGTGGTCTTTGCAGTCTCTATCAAAATCGGGGCTTGGAAATGCAACCGTCGTACAATCGAAAGACCGCGGAGGTGGAATCAATACGAACACGGACAAAACATTATTTTCGTAATACCCAAAATCAACATTAGGATGTCTAAACCAGCAGCCCCCGGATCTGATAATCATATCTGTTGACGACAGTTTAGCTTTCTGGTTGCTTCCATCCGTTTCAAAAGAGAAGTTCAAGGTAAAAGCCTGAATGATAGTGTTATTATAACGTGAAGTCTTGAAAGTTACTACAAAAACGTTGGTGTTTACCAATTCTCGCACTGTGTCACCTGGCTTTCTGGAAGTGCCCCGATAATCAAAATAAACTTTAACTGGATTACATGAATGGTCAAGGTAATATTATATTAATAAGCAAACTTTTACTTACGGAACCCAATCTGTTTTTGCGTCCAATAATCCTAAGCCAGTTATATGAACGTCGGAGGTTGTATCCAGAACTGGGGCACTTATTATGACCGAGGTAGCGTTTATGCCGCGTACAATCCAAACGCATCTAGTATTTGAATCGTGTTCTACGCTCGAGTTGTGAACGATTTCACCTTGCATGGACGTGAACGTACCCCCACATTCGTCCTCGGTCGGAAGGGAAGAACATTGTGAAAACGTTGAAGGGATCGCTAAAGTCAATGGAAATGTCACAAAAATGACAATAAGATGTAAAAGTGACATGGCTGGTAGCTCCATAGAAGTTCCTTACAATATGTCTGTTAGTACAGGTACAGGATCTTTGGTACTACTGCAGAGACCCAGAAATTGAGGAAATTGGCCTACATTGAACACCCCCAAAACTAAGTATGTCAAGGGTTCCATATCACTTGCAGTGTTTATTCACATGCACCATTTAACCCAGTTAGATAAAATTATCATGAAATGTAGGGATTTATCGGTTTGTTTACATAATGCATGATGTAGAACAGTAATCCCGCACAGATGTAAGAGTTGTGCACATTGGGTGATGGATGTGATAACGCGCAAACTGATATATTGCGCATACATGATAACAAAACGTAAAAAAATGATGAAATGCCACTACTGATAAATAATTAGCGCAATGTATTTATGACACTGACTAAATGTTGGTTACATGCTTATGTACAGATATCTTCTTAATTTTAGAGTGTTCAAAAAAATTTATTTGGAATACGTTCAAGCTGGTTTTGACCCAATTAAACAATATTTTTAGGGAATTTATTCGTTAACATCAACTTCACAAAGCGTTTGTTTATGTTCAGTGCACAGGTCCGCGGCTAAAATTCCGTGACTGACCAAATGATGGAAAACGACACAAGTTTGAAACTGGAAGTTTATGTTGGCTGAAAAGAACCATTCTGCCGTGTCTGGGATGGGACCTTCGCCATCCCAGATAAATTGGGTGCGTTCCAGAGAATCTCTTCCAGAAGTCCAGAACTGACCACGGAAGGTGGTTTCATTGTACACCGCACGAAGACCGTAGTATTGGTCGTCATTTTCTATTCTGGCCATGCGCATTCCTTGATCGTCACAGAATTGCTTGGCATCAAACCATGTCTAAATGCAAAAACAATTAGTACCATGGAAAAACATTAATGTGTTGGTGCAAAATAGAAATGCTGATTTACCCGATTTGCAGTGTCATCCATAAAGTAGGCTTTTCCATCCACAAAAGTTAGATATCTAAAATGCGGAGTGATGTCACCTATAATTTACAGATTTTAATGAAAGTTATATATTTTTCACATACAGCATTCAAAATTTAAAGGCTATTTATTTTAAACCTGTTGTGGAAATGGATGCAAAGGCAGCTACTGCTGTAGCCACCAAAATAACAAAAATTGATTTCATCTCGGGAACTTTACAAACCGGACGACTACGTTGGTTGGATTTTAGAAAGTAGACTGAGCGATTTGGTTGTTAATATTACAGGTTTTATTTCATACATATACTAATTTTCAATGGTAACGACACATTGTGCCTTGTAATACAAGACAGCTGCATGAATTCAAAGTTTATTCCAGTCCGGGTTAGTGACAGAATGACAATGTACTTGAACTTGTATGAATGATGACATAAACGGCAAAAAAATGAGCGTTTTTAATAATTGTATAGACTAAATATATTGACAGGTTGCGTCAGCTCTCTATCCAGACATATTAGCATTGGTATTTGTTTAACAATCTATTTCTGTCTGATAAAATGAAGTAACAAATGTAATTATACATTATAGAGTGCCTTGCACTGCTATATATTACTTTTGCGATGTTATCTTGATCTTGTAGAGGGTTATCAATATAACCTTTGACTGTTTTAGGATTGGGCTGTAAATGCAATGACAACAAACTGATGTTTAAAATATTCGCTAGGTTTGTTTATACATCATTGAATCAAATAAAATTTCATTGAAAATTTCAAAAGACTGATTTTGAAGAGAAATAAATTCAATAACATCGTCATATACAAGACAGCGACAGTCAAATGAATAAAGTTCATAGTCAATGTACATATTTAAGCATTCTGTCAGATGGTTTGTAAGATAGGTGGCTATTTCACCATGGGCACATGGGTACTGGATCGGTGGTTTTGAGCACGTAATGCCATACATTGGTTATGTGGATAAAAATAGTTTAATTCGGATTATTTTAGGAACAAGCTTGTTTTAACTAGATCCTTATATCGTCTGAGAGGTTACATCAGGCAGATTCAACTTTATATTGTTGACGTCAGTTGATGTAAGATAATTAAAACGACAAAATGCAAAACCTCTTGAGTACATTGGAAAATGACAGATGAAATAAAATGCCCATTACTGAAGTGTCATACAAGTTAAAAATAATAATTTATGATCACGTACACCTGTACTGTATTGTTTGAACGAAAATCTAACAATATTGTTGTTATCGGCAGGACAAGATAACCTTGAACGATTGACATTTCGACATAAAATGATTTGTTCATTAATATCTTGTCAACTCATCATTTTATAATTAAATTTACAGATCATTTCTAGTGCAGTTGTGGATGAACTTAATTGAAGTAAGAAACCGTCAAAAGGGGAAAAGGTCACGATTCGTGAATAAATATGAATATGAAATATTCGATGTAAGTATTACCGTTACACTAATTCCATAGTATCGCTCGAATGTTTTTAATGGAATTTGAAACATATGTTTAATTAATTGATATAAAACAAATGAAGAAATTTTGAACAACCAAATATATCTTTCTTTTTAAATGATCTACTCTTTTGATTTACTCTGTCTGANTTTCTTTTTAAATGATCTACTCTTTTGATTTACTCTGTCTGATAAACATTTTCATTTAGCATGAGTGTCGATGGAACACAATGTTTGCTTGACAGCTGTGCAGAGGTCAGCGCCCAAGATATTGTGACTGATTAATCCCTTCCAGTAGACACAAGTTTGAATTTTAAATTCTGGCTTGAAATACATGAGTTGGTCAAAGTACTCCTCTGGCTTGCTGCCGTCATCCCACAAAAACTGTTGTGGCTTTCGGGCGTCGCGACCTGCTACCCAGAATTCTAGACAAACAACAATACAGATTACAGTTGTATCCACAAAAAAAACTTTCCAAACTAAATCATTGGTGAATAGCGCATACCTCCGTCAAAGGTAGTGGCATTGTACTGGTAATAAAGCATGAGGGATTGGGGATAGGTCTCCACCTTGGCCAATTCCATACCAGCTGCTTCACAATGGGACTTTGCTCCTTCCCAAGTCTAAGAAGATGATTTACAGTTTTACAAATCTGTATCTTATTTCATAATGGATAAAGTAATGAGGACTTACTCGGAGCTCTGAAGACTCGGCAAAATACATTGTACCATTAACACTTCCAATAAATCGAACCAATGGTGTAATTTCTCCTGAAAAATACAATATAAATAAACAAGATGAAAATTACAATAACGGTGTTAACAATATAGATAGTGTTTTTGTGTAAGTTGCCAAAATCTTAAAAAAATATTATGAATCCTATAGTTCTTGTAGTTTAATTACGAATAAGATATGCAAGTATTTAAGAAAGAACTGTAATTATATATTTTTGCATTTGTTCTCTTCCTTCTCTTATTAATATAAACATTTACCCTCTTTAGTTTTGGAAAGAGCACAAACGGCCATTGCGACCACTAGTGCCGAAATTAGGAAAACTTTCATTGTGAAATTTTAATTAGGTCGTCAAATTTGCTGCAAAATGAACACTGCTGTCGGGCGCGGGCACAAATGATTTATGGTTTGTGAGCTTTCCTGCTTTTATATTTTTGTGTATCTCTACATCTGTTCAATCACATGATGGTAGGAGTTGCAGTATACAGAGCAAATTGCGTCAGATTTAGTAAAAAAGGATGACCTTTTCTAGCAGTTAATTAATGAAGGATGGATTGGTCAAGTACTGATATTTCACTGTATGTATTTTGTACACGATGTGATGTTAATACTGAACATCGCATCAGTTGCATATCAATGTCACCTGTTACTTCCACAAGCAGTAAATACTATGTCTATCGTTTAAGGATATTGCATCATGTGTTGACAATATGACAGGTAATGTTTTGATAAGTGGTTCAGACGCCACTACGTTATCGCATTTATATGTACATACATATAGCAACGAATATGACTCCAAATATTTTTTATATTAATCTACACGTACTCATAAAATAATTAAAGCAAGTAAAATTTTTTAGGTAACGTCAATTTACTATGGAGTCATACCCATGAATAGTATGCTAAATTTGTACAGGGCGTCCATTATCAATATTGAGACACTTGAAGGCACCTTGATAGCACAAAGGTAAAACGATGGAGACGTGAACGTAATAAGAACAAAATAAACACATTTTATTTTTTCTTTTAATTCATTTTTCCAGTTGATGGGTCATTTTAATTAACTTAATTAGCTTTATTCATTATTAGACATTACCTAACGTTTAATACAGATCGGTTTTCAGATACATCATATAAGTGCGTATGTTCTTAAAAACTATCGTAAAATTCTCATCATGTCCGCAGTGACCGTCAAATAGATACTATGTAGCTACTTCCATTTCTGGAGTAGAAGTAATCACCGGTTGTTGCCTGGCTTATGTTTGGTGTCGGTCGGACAAATGTGACGACATCCGTTTACGTTTTACAATTACAATACAATAAATTCAAATAGCACTTAACACTAATTGCCATCTCGCAAACAAATTTGAAATTGTTTGCCAAACAAAAAACCATATAACTTAGCAGCGACATAGAGCCTCCACATTAGTTCTATCTGCTTAAATGTAGTTTATCATATATAGTGTTTTCCTTGCATCAGAAGTTGATGTACAATTCATCATGATTTTTAGATCACCATTCAACGTTGTTTTAACAATCGATTCAAAAACTGCACTTTAGCTCTTCTGGTTGTGACGTAATGCGTAAAAATCCAATTGCAGTAACAACAAGAATTTTTGTAATACTCCACAACTTCATTTGTAGCTGATGCCCCACCAGAATTTCCAACATAAGCTGGCCGGTCCCTACAACAAGCCCAATTAACCACACAACGAAAATAACCACAATATTTCCTTTCATGCTGGGGGCTTCTAGCATTGAATATCCTTGCCATAACCAAGAATCTGTGTTAACTGCCCCGTAATGCAAGGCGCGTATCCACCATTCCATTATTCCTGATTGTCGCATTCCCTGAATTCTTTTTATCAAAAAGGGATACACCACTCCAGACAGCATCACAATCGCAGAGTTGTTGGTGTACACTTCTTTTCCTAGACTGATCACAGTATCCCCATTTTTACGTATGAACTCTTTTGCAAATTTTATAGCGAGGGCCTCCGGCATTATGATAGCCGTTTTGTTACAGGCCGCTAAGCTACTAAAAAGTAGCTTGTTTTCTTTTTTAGAAAACGCAATATTTAGGGCATGATCCATCTTTGTTCTAAAAGCTTTCTTTGCTGGAAAAAAGTTTATATTTACAAAGGGATTGATAACCTCTTGTAAATGGTGATATATCCGGGACACATTTGGATGAAGACCAGAGCCAGCAATTACCTTTTTCGTAAAATCACTTACATGTATGCCCAGTATATCCATTACGTTGGATTGGAATATATTCAACTTTGACCAGATATAGTTTACTGGAAACCCTGGTACCTGTATTTCCATTTCGTGCGGGGTACTTATTATTTGCATTGGTTTTGTCATGTTCACCGTTTTTTGTTTGAGCATCTTCCAAGTTTTTACGCCTGTAGACTTGACAAAAACTGCAACATCATTAGACTTCAACTGGTCAAATGTCTCGTAGGGTAACAGTTGTCTCGATTTAATCATGTTGTACACGTTATTGTTCTTGTATCCATTACTGATGATTATGCTAGCCAGAAAAATACGCCGCCAGAATCCACCTCACATTTTGAACAGTTACCACTCTTTGAGGAAATGGATCTCCTTGTTCCATTAACACTTTCAGTAAGTATGATAAGTGCCAAGACCATGTCTTAATAGGGTCATGTGGTACTTGATGTGTCCAAAGCATCAAAACTGCACTCAGACACAGCAAACATGCTATTATTCCCATCCAAACTGGATTCTCGTACACATTTATGAATTCCACAAACGTAATTACCGATATCCCTGGTGAGCCACAGCTCAGAAACCGGAGTCTGGACAGAGTGTTGTTAACCACTAAAAAGTTTTCCGTTGGCGGATACTTTTCCCAAAAGCTCATGTAATCTGCATACAACTTTATTCTAAGCGCTACCCCAGTTGTACTTACTGGTTTAATCTTTACTATTGTGTTACCGGCTACCTCACACGCTGTCCAAGGGTTTGACCAGGTTACATTTTTCAAAACTGCAAACATAAAGTACACCACTGTTTGCTCTAAGTGTTCCTCAAAACTTTCTGCGGTGTCAACATTGTAATAGGGACTACTATATTTCCAATATAGGTTATCGCATAGACTCTCTCTCGTGCTAAAAAATACGCTGCTACCTGCTTTCCTCATGTTTGATGTGTCAACAAAAAAACGGTTGTTTACGCTTGATGGACTTTCAATAATATTTAGCAAAATGGTTTTTGACCAACGCAATAAATCGAACACTTCCATACTAAATGCATAATGGTTAATTTGGCTTGGCGTTACCCTCATAAGACCGACCACGTTGCACGAGTGCTGTTTAAGGGACGCGCAGTGCCTACTAATATGAGCAATGAAGTACAAAGAAAAACTAATTTTGTGCGACATCGCCGTAGCTGCTGTATTTTGTTTTATAAGGAGCCTTTCGATGGTGTTGTGGGAAGTGGGGTTCAGGTAACCCACTCGAATATAAATAAGAAATTGAGGAGCTGTAAGTGATGTAGGAACTGTTCCTGCGATTTCCTCTCGATACACGCTTATAGGATAGGCGTAGTTTTGGTTTGGCGGAATCGGAATAAATAAGTTGACTTCAGCAAGGCAGTACCACGGTTTACTATGTGCAGCGAAGATGTGAAACCGCAGCTGAGTACAAATGTCAATTGTTAGCCCATCCTCGTGTTTGTATTGTACCAAGTGTTGAGAGAAGAAACATTCAAGTGGAATTCTGTCAGAGTCGTTCTTCAAGTGGTAGGAAAACCCTTTAGGAATCCAAACCTTTACTTTTTGTGTTTTACCATCTGTCATTTTTCTGCGGATATGTCGAAATTCGAAAACTGCATGTCGAATAACGGTGGGATGTTGCATGGGAAGAATATCTAAGTTTCGGAAATTTTGAAGCACGATTAGACACTGGATTTGTGAAAAGGGAGTTAGTAAAACGTTCAAATTTTTAATTGGATGGTCATTGATTATTTTTTTGTTCCACAATGGAGGTTTTTGCACGTTGGTTTCGGCAACTGCCTTAGAGATTAACGGGAGAAACAACACTAACCACAACATGTTTTGTTTATATCTGTAATCTTACTGAACATACTTTTGGAACTATAGATTCACTTAAAACTTACACCGCAGAGTAGCCAATATTTTTAAATTGAAATATTTTTGCAGTAGGCTTGAAATGAACCTGTTATATACAATGTTACCATTTTATGAAAATTCGGAAAAAATATTTATTTAAACTTCAATGACTACCAATGATCCACATAGTTAAAAAATGTGTTTTGTTTAAGAACTAAACTGAAAGAAAGCTTTCATAGAAGTGGTGTTCTGAAGAAGATAAACAACGTAGATTATGCTCTAGCTCACTTATGCAGTCATGCAATGCATGTTGCCAAATACGGCATATTATTATGGCATGATTACTCAAGAGCCAAATAATTAGGTGCTGATTATAGTTCTTTTATTTAGTTTGGAAAAACGGAATTGTGTTTTTAACAACTACAGCCAAATAGTAATTATGGATTACGTTGATAACTTACTATAACTGCCATTCTACGAATAAATTATGTTTAAAGTCTTATATTAAAAGTTGCTTGGAGATAAAACATGCAAATACTTTTTAAATAAGGATGTGTTTTTAGTTTCGGATGGGCATGATATAGTATACTTATACACGCTTACTTACAACTGGGTCAACAGTTTAAAAAATTTCATGCCTTAATAATACATGACGTGCTTATCGGTTTTCGAAAAGTTTCCGCCCCTCCCCCAAGTACTCCAAAATTTAAAGTACAAATTATACATGTTTTAAGGCAGTTTTTATATATGTCTGATATAATTGTGATGTATGATTATATGTTATATCAGGAAGTCATTTACTTATTGTTCAGTACCTCTTAATGTTCCTTATTTAATAATGTTGCCATCACAGTGATAATGATAAAAACAGTCCGCGGTATATTGTATTTCTTTCTGCAAACGTAAAATGTAATACAGTAGTTTTAGTTGTAAATAGCAATATTTTAATGATACGTTACCATAATGATATAATCACGTGGTAAAATCTAATGTACTTAGACATCACCACAAACAAAACGTAAAATCGGAATGTTACATCGACGCCAAGAGGGTACACTGAACGGAAACATGTATTTTTACAATACCACAAAATGGAAAACTACAAACTGGATTGTATTGAAAACGACATGAATTGGTGAAATAGCTAAAAATGATACCTTATATGAAATGAATGTTTGCTTACATGACATAGAGTAAGGCCAAAGTTTATTGCGCATCTTTGTTCTAGTGCTAAATGGAACATAAAAATCATTACAATTTAATACATATAGATAAATTCTAACAAGGTACACCAAGCAGCATGTATCTCGGGAATCAGATTGATGCTTTTATGAATGATTGCTCAAACCAATATTCTTAAATGGAAGATTTCAACGGTTTCTTGTTTACAAAATAATCAAAATGTTGTTTCATGACACAAAATGACAATGACTACGAAAATCTGTCCAGTTTGTTATAACTTTCTAAAAACTGAAGAAATCGGATCATTTTTCCTTGCAGCAAGTCTCGCGTAGCATTATAAGGCACTGTTGTGCTATACATAAATGTGTAGCTAAACGTTTATGATAAGAAAAGTTTAAGAATAGAAAACGAAGAAGCATAAAATTTCTGCCCCGTTTCGTTGTCACAATCCCTTGTCTAACAGGTTCTTCTAGATTACGCACAGGACAATGTAAGCGCTGTCACGCAGAAAGTACTAAACAATTGACCCTACCTATATGTTAAGACTAAGACAATCGCTTAGGACTAGTTTGGCCGGGTAATGGAGCATCAATTAGTCTCTATGGTTTCATAATTTTATATGGTAACGTCTTTTCGGATTTGAAAACTTCATGGAATTATTAGATGAACTTACAATGTCATTATGATTCATTTTCCAAATTTAAAAAATCTATATTATTTGCGAGAAGTACAAGCCGATGTAAATAAATCAAGGGAAACATGAAACGTTTAAGAGTTTGACGTATAAAAACTTATTTAAAGCATTATTTAAATAAAATAATATAGTAAACCAGAAGTGAAAGTACAACCTGCTGAGGTTGGCTACATTGTACGTAAAGTAAAATGTATACCACATTGTAAAAAATAGCTTGTTTCGTCAAATGTGTGGCAGTATTATCGAAATCTTTTATCAAATTTTTATGAGGCACAGCTCACGTTATCCAAACTAGCTGTTCCATTTATTACTATTTAAATGTTGCTCATGCATAGTTCAGTATTTTAAAAATGCATATATAAATGTAACTAACTGAATGATACTCTAATATAGTGGAAACCAACACGCCAATTTCGTAAACAAATTAAAGACGACATAACTTACGGAAACTCTCTCTTCCAACTTACACAACGAATGACAAGTAGTTTCCCTTTGCATTCGTAGTAGTTATGAAGCAGGCTGAAATTTTATATTAATCTTTCAAACGTCAAATAACTTATACATTTGTTGCTGTTGTGAATACCGTTGACATGAAGCAGGTCAGCCAGGTCAAATCTGGTCGTCTGTTGATGGCATAAAGAAAAAAGTTTGGTTTTGTTTATACCGATATGATAACGCCCAATACACGACAGAGTGTAACCCAAGTCTGACAACAACTCAACCCATAATACAATTCGGAAGATATTTACGATGTTTTGCTTCAAATTTGACTAATCCTATATTTCAATAAATACTAAATAAGATTTTCTGTTCCTGCCTTCAGTGTCTTTCAAATTGTCCAAATATGTCAAATGTTAACCTATTCCATTGAATAACAAACAAACTTCCTTAGTTTGTGTATTGTTTCCCCACATGTCAATTTAAACAACTTTAAACAATTTATGTCAAGTCATAGCAACTCATATAAACATATCCTGTTCGTAGAAATGTTTTGTAGAAATGGCAGTAACTTGTAATCTCATTAAATAAATAAAACCAAAAAGCGACATTTTATAACTTGGAACACATATTACTCCCTGGTATTATTTTCCATCGAAAATATACATGAACGGTTTTTATAGTATCTATATTGTGCAAACGAAAATACGTGATGACCATGACACATGGGATTGACGTAAACTTTTCACTTTTATGGTGAATCATATAGTGTATGCTTTACCTGCTTTATATTCAATTGATTCGTTACCGAGGATATTCACCAATACCCCGACTTACACAAGCTGCAGTTAGGAAGGAGTCGTCGACTACAGTAAGTGCGCTAGAAGTACATTTCTACACCTCGTCATTCCGGCCGATACGAACAAAAATGATTTTTCTAGAAAATTTTGGCTTGTTTAACTTGGCTTTTATTCACGTCTATTCCATACACCGTACTCTGTTCGCCTGGGACCCCATTGCTTTAAAAATAAGCCTATGTACAGAAAACTTAATGGAACAAAGCCGTCTAAAATTACATTACCGTCTTACTGCATTTGCTGCGGTTTTGGGACTTCAAGGATTTTTTTATTTCCGAAAATCTGACGACTTTGATTTTCCCGGACTTCTTCTCTTTCTTTCGTTAAATAGTGGCATAGTTTTGGCCATGTTAACAAATGTTGTAATAGGAATCCACCCTCACGCTATTGTCAACTATGTCAACGGTCATTTTGATTTCTCAAAGACGTTAGACGGTCTCATAACCAACCTTCTCCCCATAGATCCTCTCCAACAACGGAAACAGTCGCTGATGTACAAATTAAATCTATTATGTACTCAATCGATGACTCTGACCACACCTGTAATTGTTCTGTTTCTGGGCATTGCACTGGACTACTCCATGTCGTCCTACGTTGGTCGGGTTTTGGCTCCTGCCTGAATGTAGTGGGATCCCAAACACAGTTGCCATATGCGCGCCATTGGGGAAAATGGCAAAGGCAGTGCTTATCAATTTGAATCTAATTCCTTGTGTTATTATTTCTAATACCAGCGTGTTTGTAGGTGTAATCTTGATTCAACTGGGAATATTAAGCATCCCTCTGTACTTAGACGTCTTTTGTGCCTTGGCAGCTGCCCGAGGGTTCCACGTGGTAGACTTGGTGCAAATATACCGCACTATACAATTGCTGGTGATTCTGATGAATGAAATCCATAAATGGTTGATTACAACAGCTTTGGTAATTGGTGTAACGATCATAATTTCGGCTTGTAACAGCGCTGTTGTTCATATAATCAGTCGACCATCTTCGGGACAAACAGGGAGCTTTGTTGTGTTTGTTCTGTTTTTATTAATTATGGGAATGCAGGTGCTAATACTTTGTATGGGAGCACAGTCTTCGGTACATAGCACATCCACAAGGAGTTTGGAACGTTTAAAAATAATTGCGGCTTGGGGTTCCAAACAGACCGGGCGAGAGCGGAAATACAGGGAACGAGTTTACCGGTCATGCAGTCATGTTACAGTTCAATTGGGATCCGCAAATTACGTGGAGCGTTTGACTCCGTTAAAGTGTCTAAATTTTGCGAATAGTCTTACTGTAAATATGCTTCTTCTCAAATAATTTTGTGTGCAAAATCGTATGCTTCTTCCTGGAAGTGTTATTATTTGACAAAATTAAGATTTGTTTTGTTTTTATAAGAAAAGTTGGAGAGTTACACTTTACTTTACCAACAGGAATACATGGCATTCGTGGAGTCACGACGCCTTTAAACTATAGCTTTGTGTTTAATCGGATAAGATATTATATTGTTGATTGCCCGATTAATTTATGAATTTTGTTATTTATAACTACAAGTTAACTCAAGGGTATGGGTTATAAACAGATACTGATAAACATTGAACTAGAAATACCATATTGTTAATTAGTAAATATTTAATACCATAAAGTTTTATAACAATTACTTAAAATTACATTTTATAATAAATAAGCACACAAAAATGGATAATTATTGACACATGACACTTTTTAATGGCAAATGCATTTATACTGTCTGCAGGCCTGATAGTAAGTATATTACTTACATAAAAAAGGGTGCTGAAAACCTATACTATAATACTATTTTAATTTATGACACGGAAGAGGTTTCTATTAAGTCGCACTAAATCATGCAGGGTTTGATATTAAACGCGAATTAAATCGATTCATGCAATATACATAGAACATGTATATCCTAAGACCCATTTTAAAATGCACCAAACTACTTTCAAATTTTTCAATTTTAAACACGCTCAATACTTCAACTGTAAGCTGAGAAAGCGTAGCTTTGTGCTATACATGTTTAAATAAACGATGAAATGTGATTGCAATGTACATGGGAAAACGGCTAAAAAATCAGGTTTATCGCATTCCAAGGTAGAAAATGATTATGGTATCACTGCCCGCAGAAATATTATAAATAATATTATGTTTCTCATAGTAGTTTGTTGTACTATATATTTGAATAGCTGTATTATAAAGTTTTATTTTTTTCCAACCGAGAAAGAAAAATATGATGTGGTTGGAATATTTGAATATAAAACTCTCCGCCTTTTTTCCGTTGTGCATTTTACACTGCCAAATGCTTTGTGGTCACGTTATGCAACATGAAGTTTAAGGTTCATTTCTCATTAATTCAAAACTAGAGGAACTAAAAACTATTAATGCGCTGCAGTTTTTTTAAAATTTGCTTTCCCCGTTAGTGGTATTTTGCTCTGCCAGTATGCCTAACTTCGTAACGAATAACCAATTAAATCCACGTCCCCGCCGTATAATAGCTTTTCACAAACTAAAGTTAGCACGATGCGCCTATCTGCTCCTCTGAACATTTTCCGACGAGACGTTTTGAAATTAAAAGGGCAGATTAACACGATGTTAAAGCAACAGTCCAATTTAATCACTCTCTGCATCGCATTACTTTGCTCTGCATCACAAACAAAGTAAACTACACAAAATGTTGGTGCTTCCACTTTTTGTAAGCCTTTA